>PISW01005607.1:0-45036 GCA_004023785.1 Mungos mungo | reverse complement strand
GAAAGCTAGAACAAACTATCCTCAATTCATATGGAACCACAAAAGACCCCGAATAGCCAAAGTAATATTGAAGAAGAAAACCAAAACGGGAGGCATCACAATCCCAGACTTTAACCTCTACTACAAAGCTGTCATCATCAAGACAGTATGGTATTGGCACAAAAACAGACACATAGACCAATGGAATAGAATAGAGAACCCAGAACTGGGCCCACAAATATATGGCCAATTAATTTTTGACAAACTAGGAAAGAGTATGCGATGGAAAAAAGACTGCCTCTTTAGCAGATGGTGCTGGGAGAACTGGACAGCAACATACAGAAGAATGAAACTGGTGTCCATTTCCTCACACTTCACCACAGATTGTGTAGAACAGATGTGTTCCCATAGATGACACTTTCATAACAGGGACTTAGAACTAAGGACAAGGAAAGCCTCAATATTCGGAACTGTTATTATATGTTCCTTTGTGGCCCACCATTACCACACCAGGACGACCAGGATACTGAGTTCTGGTGATAGATATCAATTCAGCTTGGCATACCTTTAAGTTTTTCTTTTCTGAACACGCAATTAAAAGAACACAACTGCTTTCTTCCAAACCCTCTTATTTTCTGTTGGCAGTAATGTTGTGTGAATGCTGTAAGATTCCTTTTACGATTCCTCTGAGTAATTTATAAACTCTCTTAATGAATTGCTTAGATTCTTGGTTCTTATTAAGTTCCCACCTTCAAAAATGTGCTGATGAATCATTCCTGAAAACTGAGCAGAACTCTCCACTTCTTGCTGCTGTATCAGCCCTGTAACTTTTCCCCAGTGTGTCCAAAAAGTGGAACTGGGCCTCATGGAGCTGGATGGGGCAGAGACAATGGGCAAGAGCTTTTGATTACTGTTCTTTGTCACTCCCTCCCCACTGCCCACCACCAGGCCCAGGCCATTTGCATCTCTTTAAAAAATGCTGGGCTGATGAAGTTCAGGACATTAGCTTCCTGCCAAATATTATCAAGGACTGAAGGACAGTCCTTCAGCAGCATATTGCCATTCCTTCACTCTGGAGGAACCTTCCTGCAAGAAGCCAGTCTCCCTTTCCCGAACAAAGCTGCCCTCACATGGGACCCTGTGTATTCTGCTGTGTAGGAACGTGTACAGGCTCTACTGACTCGAACAGCATCATCAAGGGCTGTTTGGAGCCTGGAGTTTGAAGAGCACTTCCTTCTGCTGCTCTGCAGGTCCGTGGAGGGCCCATGGACTTGTGAGAAGGGAACGTTTTGGTTCTGGAATGTTACTGTTTGAGGATTTGCTTAGTTGTCTTCTAACTTCACTGACTTCTTCATTCAACACACATTTCTAAAGCTAGGTTCCCCTTAATAACAAAAACCCAGGGGCTCCTGGGTGGCTCAGTTGGTTGGGCATCCGACTTCGGCTCAGTCATAATCTTGCAGTTTGTGGGTTTGAGCCGTACGTCAGGCTCTGTTAGCTGTGCTGACAGCTTGGAGCCTGGAGCCTGCTTTGGATTCTGTGTCTCCCTCTCTCTCTGCCCCTACCCTGCTAATGCTCTGTCTCTCCCTGTCTCAAAAATAAACAAACATTAAAAAAATAAATAAATTAAAAAAAACCCAAACCAACTTCTTGAAGTAAAATTGGGGAAAAATACTTGAAAAACAGTTTGAGTACATAATTCCAATAGGACTTTTCTTCATTATTTAATCTCCACAGCAGTTTTAAACTGCAAACCTTTTTGAAACTTAGAAAATAAATATCAGAGATCTGTCTGCAAGGATATAAATGGGTATTAGAGGCAAAGTTTCTGTAACAGTAATTTGCATCAAAATGAATGGAATGAGGGAAATTTGCCAGTGGGAGGTAGCTTGAGGTAAGACACTATTATTGTTTTGGTTTGGACCACCCCAAGCAGTTCTACCCCCCCCCCCCCAGCCCTCCAGTGCCTGAACTTTCCTTGTTGCTCCCCCAGGGCTAAGAGCTGTGATGTGTGGATCCGAAATCTTATCCCTGGGAAGGACTGGTTCTCAGATTGCATAGGGACGTGTTGGAAAGTGCATAAACTGGGATCAAGTCTCTTGGCCACTGGCTGGCTTGCTGTGTCCCAGGACCAATTCCTCAGCATCTCTTGTGTCAAACTCTAGCTCTGGGTCTGACGTGTAGGAAGTGTTCACAGACTCCTTGAATTTCTGTGTCTCCATCACTTCCTGGCCTTTTAGCTAAGATCAAGTGGAATTTCTGTGTCTTACTCATTCAGCTGTCTAAACCTGGATTTCTTGCAGTCCCCCCATCCCTGCCCAGTCCTAGCCAGGCAGTCCCTCTCTGCCCAGTCCCATCCAGGCACTACAGCTTCTCAACGGCAGCTGCTGAATCCAATCCTAGTGGTCCTTTCTGCTCCCGCCCCAGGCCAGTTCCATCCTCATTGCTCCTTGGCTGTTGTAAGAAATGGTTTCAGAGAAAGACAGATATCATGTTTTCACTCATATGTGGATCTTGAGAAACATAACAGAAGACCAAGGGGGGAAAAATGTTACAGAGAGCGATGGAAGCAAACCACAAGAGACTCTGAAAGACTGAGAACAAGGGTACCTGGGTGGCTCAGTCGGTTGAGTGTCCAGCTTTGGCTCAGGTCATGATCTCGTGGTTCCTGGGTCCAAGTACCGTGTCAGGATCTGTGCTGACAGCTAGCTCAGAGCCTGGAGCCTGTCTTCAGATTCTGTGTGTATGTGTGAGTCTCTCTCTAACCCTCCCCTGTTCACGCTATCTCTCTCTCTCAAAAATAAATAAAATATTAAAAAAAAAGACAGAATAAATTGAAGGTTGATGGGGGGTGGAGGAAAGGGGAAAGTGGGTGATGGGTCTTGAGGAGGGCACTTGTTGGGATAGACACTGGGTGTTGTATGGAAACCAATTTGATAATAAATTATATTAAAAAAAAAAAAAGAAATTGTTTCCCAGCTGTTTTTCTGGCCTCCAGTCCTGATTCACCAACCCCTCTTCCTCTTTTATCTTTCTGGCCAAAGTTGACCTTTTGACCCTATTCTGCTGAGAATAGAAGCATTAAACTCCTCTTGCTTATGGGATGAAGTCTTTAACACACTATAAAACTAGCAAGCATGTTCCTAGTTCTTCTAAGTGTTGTATATGTGTTAACTCACTTCTTGCAACAACCTTACATGAGGATGAGTGTTATGATCTTCAGTTTATGAGGCGGGAAATTGAGGTATGGAGAGTTAAATCACTTAGTTGGTGTTAAACTGCTCATACATGATCAAGCAGAACATCAGAGATTTTACAGAGCCTTGCTCGGTCTCGATTTTTAAAAATCTGAGTATAATTTGCACACAATGTTGGTTTAGTCTCAGGTTACAATATTTTACATCTCTGTTGTTACACTACACCTCACCCCAAGTGTCACTACCATTGTCAGCATACAATGCTATTACAACATTACTGATTATATTCCCTATGCTGATTTTATCCCCATGAATTACTCGTTCTGCAACTGGATCCCTGTCCCTCCCCCTCCCCTCCTCCATTGTGCTGATCCCCCACCGCTTGTTCTTTATCCTCCAGTGATGCCAGCTGCCAGTCACTCTCACCTACCCATATCCACTCCCTGTACTCCCCAACCTTCTGCTCTTCTTGACAGCTCTGCCTGGAATGCTCTTCCCCATTGACTCCTTGGCAAGTTCCTACTTCTCCTTTCAGACTTGGCCCTGGCTCCCTTCCTCCATTAGTCGTGTTTCCACCCCATACCCCCTCTGTGTTGTGCACCTCCAAATGTCTGATGGGCTGCTTTATGTTAGGAAGGAGACAGAGA
This sequence comes from Mungos mungo, assembly GCA_004023785.1. Classification (NCBI taxonomy): domain Eukaryota; kingdom Metazoa; phylum Chordata; class Mammalia; order Carnivora; family Herpestidae; genus Mungos; species Mungos mungo. The sequence continues at coordinate 41,213 of PISW01005607.1, read as the reverse complement.
ACAGAAACTACAGGTGGGGGTAGTCCTTAAGATCTTATGATTATTTGGGGAAAAGAGGCAAAATGCCCTGGAGCAGAACAGCATGAGCAGTCCAGGAAAGTATAGGGCACTTTGTGGGGACATTTTTGGGTTAAGGCATATGGGGTGTGCAGAATGTATTCCTAGAGGTAATGTTGTAACTAGGAACTGAGCAGTAAAAGCTGAGGGATTGAGGAAGGGAAAGATTTTTAGACAGAAGGTACAGCATTTACAAGCTCAGAGCTGAGACCGTGCATCGCAGGTCTGAGGACATGTTTAGTGTGTTTACATACTCATCTCACCCATGGGCTGAGTTCCTTGGGAATGTCCAGCCCCCTTTACCTGTCTCAAGGAGGTCTCAACAGAATTTGACTAGAACCCAAACATTGTAATCTCTGGATATCTCTCTCCCTGTGTGTTAAATCTAAAGGTCATGCCAGGAAACCGCTAAAGTCCTTAGGATTTTCTGAGATTCTGTGAACCACCTAAAGAAAGGAAACCAATAGGAGGACCTTAGTCTGTGAATTGTCTGAGAGCCCTGGAAAGCCAGAAATGATACTCAGGCCCTGATTTTCACCTTTTAGTGAAAAAAAGATGATTAGGGGAAGGTAGTTGAAGCACACTTAACCACTACATACTTTCTCTCCTACAGAAGGGGAAAACGTCTTGCCGCCATCCCTGGTCTGAGTGTGGGGTCATCTGCAAGGCTGGTCAGATATCTGAAAGCCTCTCATAAATCAGATCCCTAAGAGAATGAATATACAGTGGCCAGACTATATGTAAAAATGGGACTCTTACCCACAACCTCCTCTAGCCCAGCCCTGGAAGCCAGCCTGCTAGCAATAGTAACAAGTCCAGGAAGCCAAATCATAAGCCCTGTATAGCTGCGCTGTGCCTGCATCTTCCAATCAGGGCAAACTTGAAGCCTTCTTTTTCTCCATTATAAGACTTTCCTAATCTTCTGCTTGTCTCTGAGTTTTTCTGTCAAATATAAGTGCTGGTGGCCGACTCTCTTGCTAAAGCAACTTTTGAATAAATAGCCTTCGTTTATTCTCATTTGGGTGGTTTTCATTCATTTCCACAGACAGAAACAGGGTCCTTTATGCTCTGGGTATTCTGTGTTTTTGTTTTTTTTTTTTCCACTTTGGATCTATTTTCCTTTTCATAGAATATTGGAGAATGTCTTCATCATCTACAAACATTGACCAGGATTGGGCATGTTTGTGCTGGAAAGAGCACTATTTTGGATGACATCAGAGATAGCACTCTGTCATTGGTTTTGTGACTGTCAGCATGTCCTTTGGCTTTCTTGTATCTCCTTCGCCTTACCTGTAAAATGGGCCTGAGAAATTATTGTCTGTATAAAATGGCACCACATCCATGGTCCTCAAAGTTTGAATTTAATGGTATACCTCTCAGCACTTTCTCACTAACCCCTGTCAAATAAAAACAAATCTAGATTAAAGTATGGAGAGGTATTATTTGGAAAGACTATTGCAATAGAGAATGGGACCAAAAGCTTCTGCAGACAGGTGTGGTCAGGAAAGGCTGTTTTGTATTCTGATCTGGCTCAGGTTTAAAGGGGATCAGAGTTCAGGGTCCTGTAGGAAGGGGAGAAGCCTGAATAAATTTTGGTCAAGTCATGTTAGACAGTATTTTGTTCAGATTGGTTTGTGGGGATAAACAATTAAGCTAATCATTTTACAACATGAGGAAGGGGAACTTGGACAGTCTGTGTCTGGTTCAGTCTTAGGTAAACAAAGGGGCATCCATTGGTCTTATTTAAGTCACATGATCTATGGTTCTTTGCAGAAAGCCATTTTGAACCCCAAAGGGTAGGGGGATTTCTTGACTGTCTTCTAGGGGGATAGGGATCAGGTAAATTTCAACATTATCCTTCACTTATGGGTGAATGGATAAACGACATGTGGTATATGCACTTAATAGAATATTATTCAGCCTTAAAAAGGAAGGAGAAACTCTGACATGCTACAATACTCACCCATGAATCCTGAAGACATTGTGGTAAGTAAAATAAGCAAGTCTCAAAAAGACAAATACTTTGATTCCATTTATATGCGGTATCTAGTATAGTCAAAATCATAGGAACAGAAAGTAGCATGGTGGTTACCAGAGGTTGGGAGGAGAGGAGAGTGGGGAGTTCTTTTTTAATGGGTATGAAGTTTCAGTTTTTTAAGATGAAAAGTGTTTTGGAGATTGGTTGTACAACAATATGAATGTACTTAATGTTTTTACTATAGCACACACACACAAAAAAACCCTTAAAATTCAACATTGTTGGTCCCTTCTTTTGTCCAAGAAGAACAAGTATTCATTACTGAACAGCCCATGGATGATCTTAAATCTCCCGAGTGGAAACATCATCTGAAAAATAATCTCCTGAGGCCTCTTGATGGTATTGTTTCTGCAAAATCAGTTAAATCATCTGATTGACAGGTAGTGACTACAATCAGTTGATTTAGGATCCAACTGCTCAGGGACCTTAAGAGAAGGATGACTAGAATGAATGAAATAGAGAAATATTAATATGAATAGTTATTTTAGTCAGGGTGTCAGGAGTCGCACCCTGTGGGTGTCTAGTCCAGTGGATTCCAAGAGGCAGGTGGTAATACAGCACTGTTCATTGAATTTGTTGAGGCTCAGATGTCAGTGCTCTTGGAAATACTGTTTGGGGTCCTGATTGTCCCATATATAAAGGCAAAACTGACAGCATTTTACCAGACTTCTTTGGTAGTCCTTTTCCAGTGGGAAATCTGGCCCCTGACTGGGATACTGTGGGGATGAGTTATTTGAGGTCTATGGAGGCTTTAGATTATAATACTTTCTTAGACACTGGGAGTGGGAGAGGGGAAAGCCAGCTACAGGGCAATCTAAAGTACCTGGAAGGATCTGGTCAGTCATATTTTAGGCCTTGTCAAGGCAAGAGAGAGGGAGAAGAATTGGAAATGTTAGTTTGAATGGTTGTAGGCATATACTGAAGGAAGATAAAAGAATAAAAATTTAATAAAGTTTGACTATATGTGCAGGATGATAGCCTCTAATCCAATTTATAGATGTTCATATTCATTAGTTACCTGCAATTTACAAAGAGGCTCAAACTAGCTCAGGAACAATTAATAGGGCCAGAGTCTGATAACCCACAGGTTGTGCTACTGTTTTCCACCAAAACACAAAAATTCTCTCTACAGTTATCCCTCTTTTGATCAAAGATAATCATAAAAAAGACTATTCTTGATCATAAATTAAAGCTAGTCTCATTAGATGACTAGATTATTTACATAGGAACAGTAAGAATGATGATTTAATGTATAGGCCTTTTTAAGTTTGCTTTGCTAGAAATTTTCATAAGGAATTTCAGATTGGACTTTTAAAAGCTTCTTAAGGCTAGGAAGCCAAGCCAAGAACTTATCATCAGGCTTCACCTTCATTACTCATAGGTTTGGGTGAATTCCTCCCTTCTTGAGGTCCCTCAAATAGCCCGTATCCTGGGCCTGCCAGGAAAAAAACATTTTACTGCCCTGTAAGTCTGGGAACCTTGTAAGCTATGTACCGTGCTGGTTTTCTCAAGAGGGATTTGTAAACATTGGGTCAAGAAACTCAACCTTATTTCCTTAAAATGAACTGGTAACACCTAATTCATTCTCAAATAGAACATTATGGACAAAGTCTTTGTTGTATAACCCATGTTTGCTATTATAACCTATTAAAAAGGAGGTCGTATTCTTGTTGAACTTATGCAAATAGTTATATTACCATGAAAATAAGGATACTCAAGAAGAGTTTCTGAAGTCTGGAGGAATCAGACAAGGTAAAAAAGATAAGTGTTTTATTACTATTTTTTCTCAACAACATAGCCTTCAAAATTGTTATAGATAGCTTAAGAGAAAAGGGAAAGGAGTCCTGTATATCCAGAAAGCAGACAATTAAAGAATTAGTAAAATTCCCCTCCAAAATCCCAAGTCATCCCTCAACAGCTCACTTGGTTCCTTGTAATTCCTATTCTGCTCCATCTTGGGTTAGCAGTCCTGTGAACCCATTAATTTCTTCATTAGTGCTGAAAATCCTGACTCAGTCCATGATATTGTCTCAAAATTTTTAAGTTGTGACCTTAGAAGCCTGTGCTCAAGGGTACTTGTCTGAGCCCCTTCCGACGTGACTCTGAGACCATCTGTTGTCAGAGTCAAAGCATTCTGGTGGTGCCTGGTAGGCTGAATCAAATGATTCAGTGTTGGACTCTTGATCTTGGCTCCAGTCATGATCTCACAGTTCATGAGATCAAAACTGTGTGGAGCTCTGAGCTAACAGTGTGGAGTCTGCTTGGGATTCTCTCTCTCCCTCTCTCTCTTCCCCTTCCCTGCTCACAAGTATGCTGCCTCTTTCTGTCTCAAAATAAAGAAATGAACTTAAAGAAAAAAGAAAAAGCATTCTAGCTTGTAGCTGATTTACAAACATGTTCAGGGAACCATCAGAGTAAAACAACAAACTATCTGTAGATCACAAAAGACTTAAAATGGTTTTGGTTAGCTTATTAATGATAATTTTAAAAAATGAAAGATCTGGTAAGAGTTCATTTAAAAAGTAATGCAGTTGACAAGGAAAGTTGGTTGTTCCAGTGGCAGACAAAAGAAAACAACATCAGTTTAAAATCAAAGTGACAAAAAAAAAAAAAGATTAAAAAATAAAAGTAGGTGGTATGATTGTAAAGAAATTTGGCTATTCCCAAAGTAGGAAGACGTTGTTCATTTAGCAGAGACAAAATAAAATTTTAGTTTTGCATCAGTATAATATTTTAAAAAATGTTTATTTATTTACTTTGAAAGAGAGCACACAGTGTGCAAGTTGGGGGGTGGGCAGAGAGAGAGAGATGGAGAGAGAAAATCCCAACAAGATTCCATGCTGTCAGCACAGAGCCCGACACAAGGCTTGATCTCATGAGCAGTGAGATCATGACCTGAGCTGAAATTAAGAGTCAGAGGCTTAACTGACTGAACCACCCAGGCACTCCATCATCAGTATAATATTTGATGCTAAATCTCTCTTAAAGAAAAACTTATATAAATAAGCCCATCAAACTTTAGCCAACATTTACCATGACAAATAAAATACCCTTTCTGTGAAACTTCTACATTAATATCTATGCAGATTTTGTCCTACACATTTCTCTTCCTCATTCTTAAACAACCAGTCATTACTTTAGGACAAATCTAGCTCTTTTTCCTTAACAAATGCACGTCCTGAATATTTTTCTCTGCAATTGTTTCTCCCAGAGACTCTTGCTCACATATATTGACCTCTCAACCACAGGAACTCCTATTTCACAGAGATAACTGTGAGGTAGATAATTGTGAACTGTCTGTCATACACTAACATTTAAAGAATTTTTTTCTTTTTTAAATAATTTATTGTGAAGTTAGCTAACATACAATGTATACAGTGTAGTCTTGGCTTCAGAAATAGACTCCCAGGATTCATCACTTACATACAAAACCCAGTGCTCATCCCAAGTGCCTTCCTCAGTGCCCATTACCCATTTTCCCCATACCCCCAACCCCAACCCCCATCAACCCTCAGTTTGTTCTTTGTATCTAAGAGTCTCTTATGGTTTGTCTCCTTTTCCATAACTTATTTTTCCTTCCCTTTTCCTATGGACTCCTGTTCAGTTTCTCAAATTCCACATATGAGTGCAAACATATATCTGTCTTTCTCTGACTTACTTATTTCACTTAGCATAATACTCTCCAGTTCTATCCATGTTGTTGCAAATGGCAAGATTTTATTCTTTTTTATCACCGAAATTATATATGTATACCACATCTTCTTTATCCACTCATCAGTTGATGGACATTTAGGATATTTCCAAAATTTGGCTATTGTGGATAGTGCTGGTGTTAAGATTGGGGTACATTTACCCCTATGAATCAGCACTCCATATACCAACAGTTTATAGAAAAGCTTATGAACATACATCTTATAACCTTTTTTAGCCATATACACCCTTATAGTACAACTTCTCAAAGTGGGCAAAAATTAACACATTCATTAACAGACCACAATATAGAGAGCCTTAAAATTATGCTTAATAATGAAGATCTTAGAGACTATCTTTAAGCTAACCCAGACTAGAAAACATAATTACTGTTGAAATAAAGTTTGTCTGAATGATTTAATTTAGTTAAACAAAAATTTATAGTTTTTATAATCCTGAACATCTGGTAGATATAATGCAATTTATTTGATAAATAAACCTATATAAGTTCAGGAAAAGCAGGCCCAAATAGAATAAGATGTGTGCTTGTATTATACTTATCTCTAAAAACTCAGAAGGTGGCTCTTTTTTATTAAACCAACATTATTAAATTAGTCTTATTTTCTAAATATTAACCTAAATTTTTTGAGCTTGAGTTCTTAAAGTATTTTATTTAGTTTTTATCAGAATGCTTTTTAAAGTATTAGAAATACAAGGGCCTCCTGGATGGCTCAGTTGGTTAAGTGTCCAATTTTGGTTCAGGTCATGATCTCACAGTTCATGGGCTCTGTGCTGTCAGCATGGAGCCTGCTTTGGATTCTCTGCCCCCTCTCTCTCTGCTCTTCCCCTGCTCTCTCTCAAAAATAAATAAACATTAAAAAATAAAGTATCATAAATACAATTTTCTTGATTTCTGGAAATTCTAGGAATATTTACTTATGTAAGGGCTTATTTAATTTTAAACCAATCAAAATAAAGCTCCTTTAAAGGATTTTATAATCTAATTTGACAATATCATATGGAGGTAGGAAAACATTACACATACATAACATATATACATGTGTACAGACAGGTACAAAAATAGAAGGCTTATAGATTCAATTATAAAATTTCATCTCACTGGTTCACATAAAAGAGCTGGCTCTTATCTTTATCTCACTGTTATATTTTTACTGGGATTGAGTTTCTGGCAGTTGGTGCAAGTTGAGATTATCTGCTCAACATGAGGGGTGAGGCATACCCACCAATATTTGTAGAGGAGATCTTCCCAGATTTCCTTTACCCTGATATGTGATCTTCTGAGTTGTGACTAACTTTGAGCAAAGGGCATCCAAGTGGCTTTCTGGGTGTCTTCAAAGCCCATCAGAGTGGATTAAGTATCTAGCCAATTTCCAGTTAGCTCTTTCAGCCTCAGGTGATTGCTCTTGGGGTCGTTGAGTCGAGTCCCTTGAGAACCCTGATGAGGGGAGGGCCACCTAACGCTCCAGTGACTACAAGGGTCGAGAGGCCAGAGTGGGACGTGGGAGGCATGGCGGGGTAGACAGAGGGGTGGAGGAAGGAAAGGTTTTGAAGGGGAATGGATCAAACAACTCAAGGGAATTTAAGGGAAGGTCAGACTTAATAAAAAGGTGAATGAAGGAGCTGTGAGGGACAGGGAAGGATAGAAAGGAGGATTCTAGTAAAGAGACAGATTGAGGACTTGTCTCATTTCCCCAACAGGCTACTGAATTTCCAAGTGACCTTTAGGAGAACGTGGCCATTACTGGAGATATTGAACTGAATTATGGCCATAGGGGCAAAGCATTACCGAGAGGGAGAAGAGGGGGGGAGTGCCAGATAGAGAATTATTGTTCTGGGTCAGATTGTGTCTCCTCTAAAGATATGTTGATATCCTAACCCCAGGATCTCTGAATGTGGCCTTATGTTGATTACAGGTGCAGGTATAATCAAGTTAAGATGAAGTCATTGGAGTGGGTCCTAATCCAGTATGACTGGTGTCCTTATAAGAGGAGAAGATAGAGACACACAGGCAGAAGGTGACCATGTGGTGACAGAGGCAGAGATTGATGTGTTGCTGCTACAAGTCAGGAAATGCCAAGGATCTCCAGCAATTACTCCATGTCAGAATGGAGCAAGGAAGGATTTCTTCTAGACCCACTGACACCTTGATTTCAGGCCTCCAGTCTCCATGTCTCAGACAAAGGAGGCAGAAAAGATACTACTCCTTGTGTTATTTCTCCAGTGCTCTCCTTGTGCAATCCCAATCCTCCCTCATTCACTCCTCAGTGGAAGAGTCTAGGGAACTTCCTTGCAAAATACACCACCAGAGAAACAAGAAAAACAGAAGCCATACAGAAAAGCCAGAGAAAGTTCTCTTTGCTCAAATCAGTGTAATGCCTTAAAGCGTTAAAACACATGTCCCGAGCATGGGGTCCACTCACCCTTGTGGATCCCACATCCCCAGGACACAAAGGGTCTGAGAAGCCAGCACAGGCAGTGGGGAGAAGACGCAGTGCTCAAGGGAATTTCATCACTCCATATGAGATATGGCACCAGAAAACTATCAAAGGAAAAAAATCCAGATTTAGGTAAGGAGAGAGTGTATTTGAAAAGACTGTTGTAAGTGGTTGCCAGGGGCTGTGCTGGGGGTTAGGGAGAGTGGAGAATTGCTGTTTAAGGGGTGTGGAGGATCAGTTTTGCAAGATGAAAACATTCTGGATGTCTGTTGCCCAATAGTATAAATATACTTAACATTGCTTAACTGCACATTTAAAAATAATTAAGATGGTAAAATTTATGATGTACAGATTTTACCACAATTTTTAAAATTTTGAAAATTATTAAAAAGAAGAGGAAAGACATGAACGGGGAGGGGGCCCTGTTACAATTCAGAAAACACCGTGACCAAAAGATCTACAAGGATCTCAAAGGTCAGGTGGAAAATGGCTTTCTTTTATAAAGAGGAGTAAACAAAACTAAAAGGACTACATGTCCACTGTTGGGTGAGAGGGTGTGTGATTGGAAAATTGATCAGAGAAGCTCTGGGGTCAGCTCGTTTTTGGAAGAGTTCATGAAAGAAGGGCTTGTGTTCTCATGCAGATGGGTCAAAGTTCAGGGGCTTGTCTGTACAGGAGAAGCCTGAATAGAGTTTGGTTAAGACGTATTGGCGAGGTTTTTGTACAGATTAATCAGTGGGAACAAACAGTTCAGCTGACCGTTTATGAGACCCAGAATGGGAATCTCGATGGTCTGTGTTGGCCTTGTTGTAGGTGAACAAGGGAGTTATCCACCAGTCTCCTCTAAGTCTTGTTTGGACAATGCTGGTTCTTTACAGTAAATCTTTTCCTGGAACACAGGTGGTGAGGAATTTCTGTTTTCCAGGAGCCTAGGATCCAGGCAGAGCTCAATATTATCACTCCCCTGACCCTGCTCTCACTCCCCAACATGACACAAGTTTCTGAGTTGTGAGTTTTTGAAGGAGTGCTCCACCAAAGCTGGCCAGTCCCATCGTCTCTCATCAAGCTTCGTTAAGTGTGCGCTGTTGTTTGTATGTTCCTGGCTCCACACTGAGGACATGGCAAAATAATCTGATTGAATGAGCAGAGGTTTTAATTACTATTTCACAGCCGAGGAAACTGAAGCACAATGTCACATTGCTAATAGCACATAATTAATATATTTACTTCCTAGGGCTGCAGAGCAAATGACCACAAACTTGGGGGCTTAAAACAACAGAAATTTATGTCTCAGTTTTGTCCAAAATCCAGATGTCTGCAAGACCATCTGATGTCACTAGGGGAGGATCCTTCCTGTTTTTTTCATAGTTTGTAGTGGTCACCAGCCATTCCTGGTGTTCTGCAGTTTGCAGACAGATCATTCCAGTGCCTGCTTCCTTTGTCACATGGTGGTAACACACGTCTCTGTGTCTGAATTTCCCTCTCTTTCTAGGACACCAATCACTGGGTTAGGGCCCAGTATTACCAATCTCAATCTAGTATGACCTCATCTTAAATTGATTATATGAGGGGCGCCTGGGTGGTTCAGTTGGTTAAGCGTCTGACTTTGGCTCAGGTCATGATCTCACGGCTCGTATGTTCGAGCCCTGCATCAGCCTCTGTGCTGACAGCTCAGGGCCTGGATCCTGCTTCAGATTCTGTGTTTCCCTCTCTCTCTGCCTCTCCCCCATTCATGATCTCTCTGTCACTCTCTCTATCTCAAAAATAAACATTAAAAAAAACCTTAAAAATAATTTGATTATATGAACAAGGTCATATTTCTGAATAAGTCCACATTCATAGGTACTGAGAGTTAGGACTTGAAGTATCTTTTTGAGGGACACAATTCAACCCACACCAGTTAATTAGCAGTAAAGCTGGGCTCTGCACCACTCTCTAGTCATTTGCAGAGGGGGATCTTCATGCCCCAGGGACAAGTAAAAGTGATCCTTTGGGAGGGTTAAGGGAATATTAGAATGTCTATTTCAAAATTTCATCTTTTAAGGATTCCCACTTGTGTTTTATGATGTGCACACTGTGCTTACAATAGTACATGAATATGTTCTATAAAGATACATACATTCAGTGGGTACTCAAGAATTATAACTGATCAGTGCATGAAAAAAATTAAGGCCATGTATTTGGTGTACTCCTTCTTACCCATCTATTAAAGTGGTGGTCACTGGTGTATTACTCCCTCTTTTAGTAGTTACCTCAGCAAAATAACACTGCACTAATTGTAGTGAGATGTTTTGATTTTCTGTCCCCAGAATTTAGTTGAGAAGGGTTTCGTTTGAAAAAAGAACAGTCATCAGGCTTGAGCAAGATGACAGGCCCCTAGAACGTTATGGGGCGATTTGACAAGATTTTTTTCCCTTTAATTTGTATCCTTCAATATTTCAATAACTTTATCCAATGATCAGTTTCCTTTTAACACTTCAGACAGACAGCGTGAGCCAGTGTTTAATATAATTTAGGTTTGAAGACATGCTATTAATGATCCCAATAAATTAACATCAATTACTAGGGGTAGGGAAGACATATCTTTTTGGCCTTTTTTGAAATACAGCTCTTCAAAGAGGAGAACGCCAGCAAGCCAGTGGCCAGGCTGTGACTGTGCTTCCGTTCTTCAGACTCCCATTCTACGGGTTTACTTTTGTGATACTGCTCTAAGATCCGCTCTGCCCCTCCTCACGACGCACACACATACATAGCAGTTTTCCAGGAATTGTTTTGGGTTCCTTAAGGGGGAGAGACTGATATCCTTACAGATAAACAAATCTCAAAATGATAATATGCATTTGAAAATCCACTTGTTGATATATTTTCAAAACAGGTGGAAGTCAAAGTAAACAAGGCAAAATACAAATTTGAAAGGACATTCAGATATCCATGGAAAAAGAATACCTCAGAAGAACAAAGGAAAGCATAACATTAAATGAGTCATGGTGCTTTCCAAAAGAGTAAGACATTATTTTTGTTAGTTATTGTTTAATTCTTAGCACATTTGACATAAGGGTCTGTTGATTGCTGCGGGGGGCGGGGGGCGGGAGCTGCTCCCTTCTCATGGGTTGTTCGGGTTCCTCTGTGGGCCTAAGTGTATTTTTGTTATAATTTATCCACCTGTGCCTGTCAGTTCCTTCCCACTTGCCTCCTCCCGTGGTAGTTTGGCTCATGTTTCTTCATAAAGCTCTAAGCCAGTTATTAATAACAGCCCAGTGAGTCTCCTGATCCACCTAAGAGCATATGGTGTTTTTCACAAAACAGGCATCATCTCCTTGACTTTGGACTTCGCTTATTGAGCCCCTGTACAGTAAGTTTTGGTTTTTTAAATATATGACATGGAAAAATGTTGATGTAGGAGGGAAGTATTGTGTAACTCCTGTTTGCTTCTCATAGAAGGAGAACACAGAAAGCTAAAACTGGGACTCCTGAAGACTCTTTCCCCTCACTGTGTTTCAACAGCTCTCCAATGTTTAGACAGACTGTTGTAGATTAATGAATTAGAACTCTATTCCTCTCATTTTCTTCTGGCTAAATAAAGGCAGGGGGAGAAGCAAGGGATTAATAATTCCTAAATTACTTGCCCACGCCTTGTGGTAGGTTGGGTGTTCCTGTAGCTCCAGTGGTTTCAAAGAGGAACCTCACGTATGGAAAATGTGTGCAAGAAAGAGCTGGACGGGAGACGTGGGGCTTGTCGTTTTCCCATGTTTGAGATTTGGTTCAGAGACGGCACCTGTCTTGTTCCAGCGATTCATTGCCTTCTTGTTTTCTTTTAGCCAAAGGCTTTGTCTTTGCAGCCTCCTTTATAATGGTTGCTTCTGAGAGTCCTGAAAAGTAGGTCACTGTGTTTTCTGTCTGGAAAAGGAGGACCTTGAAGCTCAGAAATGCCGGTGCCCTCCTCAGTCCTTGTGAGCTGAGCAGAAACCAGACAATCCATTCTTCAGGACCAGGGGTTAATACAGCTTTCTGTTTTGGTTATGTATTTTCAATGCTCTTGAACATGTGCATCAGGCTTCTAAACTAAATATGTAAGGGAGACATAAAAGTGAATTAGAAGGAGGCAGATGCTGGTACTCAACCTCTCTGAGCCTCCGTTTCTTCGTTTATAAAGAGTCATAACCTCCTTTATACAGGAGTGGAGCTTACTAGTAATGTATATAAGTGGCCAAGTATGGTAACATTATTTATTAAATCCCTCATTTGAATTTGTCCTGAATCTTAACAACTCTTGTTTGTTTCAAATTAAAGTCTAGGGCCCCCAGTGTGGTCTTTGATAAGAAATATTAATCTAAATGGTAGCGATAATACTTGGGTTTTACTGCTTTTAAGAACTTCATCTTTAGGATGGGTAAGTCATGTGAATGTCGAGGATGGCACATGGTTAGCCATTTGGGACATTAGACTCTAGCTAAGATCTTCCCAAACAATCTCAGAGTATAAGCTATTATTTCCATACACTTACCTGCTCTACATTAACCAGCATTCTAAAATTTTTCTTCTGGTTATGTACTTCTGTGATTTGAAGGGACCGGTTCCTCCCCATTGCTAGATCCATGCTGTGACTGGATGATAGAAAGGTTGCCTCAAAGAGTACCTGCTTCCCAACCCCTGTAACTCAAGAGATGGTGTTTCTGCCTTCCTCTACGGGCTTTCGTTATGCACAATTTATTTCATTCCTGTTGTGTGCAAGTCATAGTGCCAGGTTGGCCTGCATCACTGAGCTCTAACTGTACTAGGAGAAAGAAGTCATTTCACGAGTAATTCTGGTACCAGTCAGAATGGGCTTGTTTCATTGTACATGAGAAGTACAGGCAAAATACAGACAGGGCCCAAACTCCACAGGGCCTTCACACCTGAAACTGATTCACCAAGAACAGGCATTACTGGTTGGGTATCCCCCTTGGAAGGCTGTACATTCTTGGAAAGTGATTCAGAGATTTTCCGGGGCTCCTCTTTAGGTTCACCTTCTAAGTCATGAGTTGGAGAGGAATTGAAGAATAGCACCTTCAAGTTGCACTTCATCCTTGCCCCTCTACCCTCCCCCACCTCCCTGATCATTTCTTTTTTTTTTTTAATTTTCAATGGTTTTTTTTTTTTTTTTTTTTTTGAGACAGAGACGGAGCATGAGAGGGGGAGGAGCAGAGAGAGAGGGAAATACAGAATCCAAAGCAGGCTCCAGGCTCTGAGCTGTCAGCACAGAGCCTGAGATGGGGCTTGAACCCATGAATGTGAGATCATGACCTGAGCCGAAGTCAGAAGTTTAACCGACTGAGCCACCCAGGAGCCCCGTTGATCATTTCGTAACTGAGCGCCTATTTTGTTCTCAGTTCTGTGCCGAATGCTGGAAATATAATTCTGCCTTAAAAAAGACCACAGACTTTCATTTAACTTGAAATTTTGTTCTCCAACTTAGTCATCGACCTTCTCAGCTAAACTTGACTCCAGAAAACGCTTAAGCTGGTTTCTGAAATCAAATCGGCATCTTCATAAATCAAACATCAGCACCAGTGAATTTATGCAAAGTGTGTGTTGCAGGCCAAGAAAGTAGTTTGAAAGGTTTTTGCCACGTGCCTTTTAGAACTCCCACAGCTGCAAACATTCTCCACTCTCCTCCACTCGCCAGCCCCCAACTTGAAGAGGCACTGGTTTGGCTCTATGAATTCTGCAGATAAAAACCACAGACCTAACAAACAGGCAGCCCCAGTCTCACTCCTGCTTCCTCATGTCATGGTGGGACAGACACTGGATGTACAGGTGTGTTGGGGCTTCCTGCCAAAACCTTGCAGGGCTGGCCCCCAGCCAGGCTCTGGGCAGTTCATCTGGCCTTGTAAGTGTGCCCTACAGCTGTGATCCGTGCAGAGGGTTGGGGAACTTGGCAGGAAGAAGGCTGATAACATTTTGATTATTCTGGTTCCAGAAGATTTCTTAATGTTAAAAGCCTCTAACGGGGGCAATTTATGTCTTCTAAGGGGCCATGCATAATCTATTTGGGGCAGGAATGTGGCAGTGGGAAATCTCAACCTTCAGAAGCCTTGGTAATGGATGACTAAGAGGAGATATTTGTTTATGTGTAGAAAAATAGTTCATTTTAGGGCCAAGATACATGCTTACAACATTAGAGGAATGGTCATGGCTTGCCCAGGAAGGCCCAAACCTCTGGGAATCCCACCCTTCCCAGGGAATCAGGTGGACCCTTGCTGCCAGGCAAGCCAGCACCCTGCTGCCCACATGTCTGCACGCCTGCCTCAACCTCCCGGGGCTTTCCACGTCTAGGTCCATTTGTTTCCTCTTATTCATCTGAGCCACTCTTCTCTTTTCCCTGTAGTTGGGCTGTGGGAAAGTGGCCATCTTTCTGATTCTGCTGCTTCACTGCAACAACCACTATTATATCAAGTTCCAGGCCACATGCTGGGCCCTTGGCATACCTTTTTACCAGTCGTGAGATATTGCAGCGGCTAAAGCTTTAGAGCAGACAGACCTTCATTTAAATCCCTGGTTGTCCCTGATGTGTGACCTTGAATATTTTATTTAACCTCTCTGCTCTTCAGTTTCCCTAGCTAAGGAAATAGGAGTGTTAATTACTCATGATATAAGGTTTCATGAGATTTAAATCAAAGCATTTGAAGGCCCTTCCTAACGATAGTTAGACAGTTACAAACAAAATCCTTTCGACTCCCTGTCAGACAGATGTTATCTCCTTCTCTAGTTAGTGCAGCAGATGAGGTTAATGCCAGGTTCAAGGCTACAGGGTAATACCAGCCAGAACCAGGATCCAAAACCAGTTCCATCTGGCTCTAAAACCTATGCTCTCTCCTCGCTCCACTTTGCTGACTGACCATCTGTGACAAAACACATACATTTTTTTTTTTCAATCGAAGTCCACTTTGTCAAGTTTTGGCCTCGTGAGTCTGACCTGCCAAGTATTCCAGTTTTCACTGGGACTCACTTTGTTTTGGACTCTCTGGTCTTACCTTGGCCTGCGTCAAAGAAGTTCAGAGGTGATGAAGGTAGACTCGCTCCAAGTAGCCACGTATGGTGGAATGCAGATCCAGTTTATCTCAAATGTCAGAAAACTGCTGAGACAACCACGACGGTACTTCGGAACACAAGTATCTGGGGAACCTCAGGCAAGTCACTCTGCTTCCCGTACTTTTCGGGACCTCATTTGTGCAAGGGGAAGTTTACAGAATCTCAGAAATCTCTTCCAGTGCCAACATTTCTGCTGTATTTCAGACCTTTCTCTACTATTGTTTTTCTTAGCTGGAAAGAGAAAAATCTGTTGGAAATCCTGTCTTGATCAGGAAACAAGGAACAACAATCATGCCTGCAATCATTTAAGTGTAAAGCCATATGTCCCTTATTATGATTCTCATTCAACAAGCTTTCTCTCATGCAAGACTCATATCGCTGGTGAATTAATTTCTCAGATTTGTGTTCAATTTCCTTTCTTACATGATTCAATTTTGGGTGTAATCTAATGCTACTTTACCTAATTCAGAAAATGCAACTTGAACACAAATTTTAGAAACTTACTAACACACAAAATCTATTTACCATTGACTAGGCCTGAGTTTTTAATTAACTTCTGTATGACTTAAATTTGAAGAGTCACCTGCCACACCGGCATCCATTTTTGGAGTCTTAAGGGCACAAATCTTCATTATGCTGTAGAAATAGTAGCCATCCTGACAAGACATTCCTATCCTAAAATCCCATATTGCTGGTGCCAAATTTTTGCTGCCTTCCAAGAACTTGACTTGGTTCTCTAATTACAAGCAAAAAACAAATACAGAAGCAAAAATACCAACAAGCTATAGCTCTCATATTACTTATCAAGTTTCAAAGTTATAATAAAAAAGTTTTAATAAAATTATAAAGATAATTTTATTGAACCTAAGTTTTATGGGAAAGAGATATTTTCTATATGGAGACAAACAGCACCCAACTTTGGGATTTTATTTTTAAAATATTTGCTGGACAGTTATACTTAATATATGTGCTTTTGTTTATTGTAATTTTCATTTAAACAAAGTGAATTTTCAGTCTTCTGAAAAAAGCCTCTGCAGTTATTATACCTTTATTTGTTGACAATGAATTGGTGTCATAGATGACGAGGCTCTGGGATCCAGAGTGGGCAATGTCGTCCGCACCCGCTAAGAAGCCAGCAACAGCCTCTGGGGTGGTATGCGCGAGCAGATGACCATGATACAGGGTAGTGAAGTGCAGCGTCATAGACGGGCTGTCTTAAATTCTGCCTGAGGAAGTCAGGATGGATCACAGAGGGGGTAACCCTGGGTTTCAAAGGATGAATAGGTATGTGATGGTTTTGTGTGTTTAGGTGTTTAAGGAGAAACTAAGAAGAATGATTCATTCAAGGGATACCATCTAGGAGGTAATATGCTAGAAAATAATTAATAATAACTATCACCGCTTGTTATGTGTACTTGCCAGGCATAAGTATCATCTCATTTCATTCTCATACTGCCTTAAGAAATAGGTACTATTATTTTCATCCCCTTTTTATAGAAGGGCTAAGTAAGGCACATAGTTCATATAACATGTCCAAGGTCTCATGGTAAGTGGTAGATTTGAGTGAAACCCCATCGGTCTGACTCCAGACCCATCTCTCAACCACCATGGTCAGAAAACATTGTTGTTATTTCTTTGTACAACTAATGTTAAAGAGTTCATGGGGAAAAGCTTGTTAGTCACAAGTTGATCAGTGTGTAGCTAGCAAAGTAATAATAAACAAGAATAAAATTGTAAATAAGAGAGCTAATAAAATAGGTTTAAAAACCTCTACTTTCAGCAAACCTGGTTGCCAGACCGTAAGCTCACATTGGTAGTCTGAGAGTGTCCCACTTACAAAGAACAGTTATTTTGATGTGAATAAATGAACAACTGGCTGTTGTTGAACAGGCTGTTGAACCCTGATAAGTTTAGGGTTCTTTTTCTCAGAATTGCAAGACTGTCCATCCCATTATTCGACCAGCAGTTCACATACATAGAAAGGAGCCAGGACTGAAGAGAAAAGAGTGGCCATTAATAATTACATGTGGGTATTTCCATTTCAGTATGGTCAATTTCCATTGTAATACATACCTTTTCAAAAGTAACTTTTCTTTCTTCTTTAGTTTTTAATCCTTATTTATTTATTTTGAGAGAGAGAGAGAGAGAGAGAGAGAGAGAGAGAGAGAGAGAGAGAGAGAGAGAACACAAACAGGGTAGGGGCAGAGAGAGAATCCCAAGCAGGCTCCAAGCTGTCAGTACAGAGCCTGGATGCAGGGCTGGAACCCATGAACTATGAAATTGTGACCTGGACTGGAATAAAGAATCAGATGCTCAACTGACTGAACCATCCAGGTGCCCCTCAAACGTAACTTTTCATTTGAAAACACTAACAAACCTATGTAGTTGAAAGATGGTGCCATCTGGGAACTGGAGTCCAGGCTTAGTAGAATCTAGGATCCAGCACAGAATACTGAGTGGCCTTGGGTAGTTGCTCCATCTCCTAATAGCAAATAATCACAGCCTGGCACATGCTAGACCCTCAGTAAATAGTAATTATTGTACTTTACTTAAGAGACCTATTAAATACAAATGGAAAGTTTTTCATTATGGTTCATTTTTGAACATGTATCTCCAGGGAACTTTGGTCAATATTATCTTGACCATTAGATACTGATGGAAACAGGAGTAGGATTAGCACATTCTTGTCAAAAAAGAAAATATTTTTGAAATATAATTCAAGAGTTTAAGACTATAAACCTGAATCCAATGAAAAGTGTTTTTCTTTTGATTGAAAAAAAGAGTTTCCAAAGTATGTTCTGTTCTTTGTCTTGACCAAGAATTCATGCCTAATAAGGGGAAATAGTAGAGGTTGAAGGAAATTGAAAAAAAAAATGGTGACTTACTGGAGGGCTCAAGCCATTTAGCAACTGCACTGGTCATAGAAGTCAGAGTTGATTTGAGAAGCCCTCTTTTATATAAAAGCAAGATTGTAAAGGTTTTAAAGGCAAGAGATTACAAGCTGATGGCAGGGTGAAAAACAGGGAATTCAGTGAAATTCAACTCCCAGAGACCAAAGTTTATTGTTACTCTTCCTTTGTCTAACTTACTTTGTGGGATCTTTTCAACCATTCAATAAACAATGAACAGGTCAGTTTGAATTAGGTTATTTGGACTATGAGTGAGATCAGAAGATAAAATAAATACAAGTTTAAAAAACTAGATAACAGAGTATTTTCAGTACAACATTGTATAAAATAATAAATTGATTCCCAGTTCTTTCTAGAAGTAGGGAAAGGAAAGGTAGGTAGAAGCATTCAAATGAGATGATAAATAATTTACAGTCATCTGAAATTTCAACATGAAATATATTTGGCCCAAAATAATCTGATGTTTTATATCAGAATTTGGAGGTGATATTATTTTAGTTATGATTTTTAAAATATCATGTTCAATATAAGACCACAATCTTGAGATAGTCACACTGAATATGTTACAGCATACTCCTAGAACTGTCCTAATTTGTTTGAAATTTGTATGTTGGGTTCGTGTTATATCCAATAAAAAACACTAGGAATCACTTGTTTCCCCCCTGAAAGTTGCTGCTATTAAATAGTTGTTTCCCCCAAAAGAAATGTTCCTCCAATCCTGAAGAAAAAACATCTGACTATGAAGCTTCTAGGTAAGAACTAATTAGGCAAAATGTTAATCAAAGTGTAGTTACACTCATAGTTTTAATCCACAGTAGAATCTGAGTACGTTAGTAAACTTGTGATGTTACAAATCTGCATCCTTCCTATAATTCAGATCTGTCATCAAACAGAAGAACCAAACAGGAACCGCCCGTATTCCTGTTTATCATGAGCACTTTGAATGAGACAAGAACATGTTCTTTAGCAAAAGAGACTTAGAATGAACTCAAAGAAAATCAAATTTATCACTAAAACATTTTAATTAAAAATATGTAATTTGTACTTTTTCATATAAGCTGCATATTTTCATTAAAATGTTTCACTGATAGATCTAATTTTCCCAAGTTCATTGTTTAAGTGATTGTTTTGACAAAAATGAAATCAGTATACATTTCTTGGCAATATATGGAGAAGGAAGAGGGCTGGCAGTTTTGAAGCTACTTTCCTGATTTTCTAAAGGAAAATGTGAGAAATGGAAAAAGCAAGGATAAATAATCACATGTAGTCCTTCCTTACCAATTCAGCCAGTGAGCTCATTTCTAGATCTTTCTCGGTTTTCTTTCCTTTTCTTTTTTAATATTTCACTTGTGAAGTCTAACATACATATAGTCTATAGTCTAACGTACATAACATACATATGTGCTTTTCTAGCACATAGCACTTATGTGTCCAGTTTGTCAAGTGGTTAAAAGTGTACCCACCACATAGGACAAGACATGAAACAGTGCTGGATGCTCCTCATCCCACACAGCCCCTCCTTCCCCTTGCTGACCACTGTCCAGGTTTATGGTAGCCAATCCCTTGCTTTTCTTGATAAAGTTACTCCTACACTGTTGCCATTTGCATATGCACCCCTAAACCATGCACTTTTAACTCTATTTCTTTGCTTTATGTAAATATGTGTACACTGTGTATTTTCTTTGGTGCCTTGCTTTTTAAAACTTCAATATTATAATTGTAAAATTTACCCCTGCTGTTGTTTGTATAGCTTAATTTTCACTATCGTATAAAATTCCATTGTATGAATTTATCTATTTATCTACTAATGGGCATTTGGGTTATTTCTAAGTGGAGAATATTATGAACAATGTTTGGATCTGTGTTCCGATGCAGAACACCCATGCATCAAGTATACATCTAGGAGTGTAATGGGTGGTCATAGGTATGGGTTTTAATTTTATTTCAATATTTAAACGTAATTTTCTTTTTCTAAAAAAAATTTTTAATGTTTTTTATTTATTTTTGAGAGACAGAGAGAGACAGCACGAGTAGTGGAGGGTCAGAGAGAGAGGGAGACACAGAATCTAAAGACAGGCTCTAGGCTCTGACCTAGCTGTCAGCACAGTGCCCGACATGGGGCCCGAAACCAGGAACCACAAGATCATGACCTGAGTCGAAGTCAGACACTTAATTGACTGAACCACCCAGGCGCCCCATAAACATAATTTTCTAAGTAGCATTTTTATTATCTCATAGTTGTAATATCCATCATTTCATTGAATAACTAATTTTCCATTTATGTCTAAATTTTATACCCTAGTCTTTTTATAATAAATGTACTACTCCACTTTCTAACTTGTTTATAAAAGTGATACAAAATCTTATAACTTATAGAATTTATAGCAGACATACAAGCACATGGGCTATGGTCTTATATAAACAGAAATTTTGTTCATTGTCATAGAAGATACTGAAGCAAATATATTTAAAATAATTTCTGGGGAAGTTTTTAACTGAATGGTGTTTGACCTATAACACTGCATAAGTTTGAGGTGTACAACATATGGATTTGATACACTTAAATTGCAGTATGATTGCCATAGTAGTATTAACTAACCCCTCTATCACATCACATAATTATCATTTCACCTAGTATTGAAAACAATTAAAACCTGGTCTCTTAGCAAGTTTCGTGTTTATAATACAGCTTTATTGTCTATAATCACTGTACTGTGTTTTAGATCTCTAAATTTCTTTGAGAATTATTTTAGAGTTTCTGCAAGCAGATTCCCTGATCCTCCCCTTCATACAGTACCTCACTATAAAACCTTTTAATGTGCTTTGACATAGGAACCGAGGTTGCTAAGAGACCACCTGTGCTGAATGCACTTTGTTCTGGCAAAAGCTAACTGAGAGAAAACGAAGGAGTCGTGATATCTACCACTACCCGGAATTAAGTCAGGTGAGAAATGGATTTCTACACACTCTCAGTCCCCACCAGCTGTATGATCTTTTTCTCACTTCCAATTTTGTCTCTTGCTGTTGTTGAAGGAAATTCAAGGTTCCCCTCAGAGCACAGATTAAAGAAATACAAGCTTGGAGCCCTGGCTATAGGAGGGAAGGAAAGGCATTTTGCAAACCCAAATATTATTCTCACTCCTTGTTTCTGAAACATAGGCAAAAGGAATTGTTGAATGTCGGGGAAATTCTAGGTGTTTACTTTGCCAGTGACTGCTGTGTAATTTGGGGCACGCCATTCCCTACTCCAGGAATGGGGCTAGTTATTGTGGAAATTAGCCAAGGTTGCTAAGATTGGAGAAGGCAACACTGCATAAACATCATTTATCCAACCCCCTCTCGTTCTCTCCTGCGAATCAACCTGCCTTTTGTTTTTTAGTAAAAATAGCAAAAAATATTTTCGTACTCCAATATTGCCACTTTAAAATTGTTTTAAGTTTATTTATTGATTTTGAGAGAGACAGAGACAGCATGAGTTGAGGAGGGGAGAAGAGAGAGAAAGAGCGAAATCTCAAGCAAGCTCTTTGCTGTCAGCGAAAAACCAGATGCAGGGCTTGAACTCACAAACGGTGAGGTGAGATCATGACCCGAGCTGAAACCAAGAGTTGGACGCTTAACCAACTGAACCACCCAGGCATCCCCCAATATTGCCCCTTTTAAAAAGTTCTGATGCAAGTTGAGTGTATGAAAGGAACTTTGATGCAAGGCTTTGAAAACTACTTGATTTGTTAGACCCTGCATTCCTGAAAAAGGAGTTCAGAATGGTTCTAAACTCCCTACCTCACAGGCATTCAGTAAAATGTTCCAACAGTCTGATAAACAGAGTGTATGTTGATACCTTTTAAAAATTCCATAATACTTTTTGGGAAGCATTTTAAAATAAAATACTTTATTCTTAAAATCTGTTTGATTAACACAGTAATGTGGAGGAAATTAAATGTTTGATATTTTATTAAATGACCAAAATAATGAGAGAATCTTGAGGAAAGATCAAGAAAATTAAAAAGACCTTTTGCTGCTTAATTTAAAAAAATTTTATCATCTGCCTTTTCCCATGTGTCCAAATTCTCATTTCCTTTTAATACCCACCTATAGAAGTTGGAAAAATGGCAATTCCACAATGCCAATATAAGTGATTGTAAATAACTTTGCAGAGATGATGTCATGAATAAATTAGTTACTGATAACATGAAAAAAGAGTGGTCATTCTAATAGTTCCTTGAGCTGTTTCTTTTTTGAAAGAAAGGTATATTTGCCATGTAGAAAAATGTATGATTATGATATAAAATGGCCAAAGTGAGTCAGTGGAAAATATTTTAATTCATAGGGAGAAAAGTATTTTAATTTATTAGTGGGTTAAAAATGCATGAATGTTTTCTCATTACTATTTCTTTACAGTGCACACATTCAATTGAGTTTAAAGAATCACGACTATAAATATGTTTATTGGAGGATATTTTTCTCTTTCCTTCCCCCAGGGAGCAAGACCAGCCTGGATATGATGTGTAAAAACTGGATATTAATGTCTACTACTCCTCCCACAAGTCTGGAGGATGAAATTGTTGGAAGACTTCTAAAAATTTTATTTGTTATCTTCATTGATTTTATGTCTATTATATATGTTATTATAACTTCCTAAGGAGCTTCCTTTCTTTACATGCAAATTTCACATTAATTCTAGTGAATAAAATTTGTAGTTTAATATGTTGAGTGATTTTGATCTCCAATTGTTCTAGAAGCTAACAGGGCATTGCAATAAAAATAATACTGTGTATTGTTTACTACCTTAAGGTTTATAAAACATCATAAAAATTGACATGCAGGGTTTTTTTTTTTCTTCAAAAAACCTATCCTACTGAGTCATAAAACTTCTTGATTTTTTAACATGATTGTAATTTGGTAGATTGTGTAAAATTTGTAGGTGTAATTATGAATGATTTTTTTTTCAGGATGCTTACTTAGGTGGAATTTTATGTAGTTCTATTTTTAACACACCAAGCTTAACATATGATAAACTTTCCGTATGATATTCCAACAGTTTATACTAATTTTCTTATATACATATCTCATCTGCGTGGAGGTATAGATATGATTTTTTTAACTCTGGACAATTTTGTGTTTCTATCAACAAAATCTTAGGAATAGAAATATTTAAAGGAGATTCTTTCAAGAAAATAGAACTTATAATAGAGAAGAGAAAACAGGTGCAATATGTGTTGCTTTTCTATTTGGGTCTAAACGCTCCCAGTGTGTTATTCAACATAAGACTCACAATCCTAGGAGGCAGGTTCGTTGCCCTCATTTTACAGAAGAGAAAAGGGAATCTTGGGAGAAATATGCTCACTTGAGACCCAAACCAGAAAGCAGCAGACCCAGGTCTTGGGCCTTTGCAATCCATGTCGGGTAGCCATCCCAAGGTCAATAATAAGACGAGTGTGGTGAAAAACCAACCTGTAGGGCTCCACTTTTTTTCATGGTAATGTTTTATCCAAAACCCTAGGGCTATACTTTTGCATTTCCCCTGTTTATTTTCTTATTCTAAATTTAAAAATCTTTTATGAAAAACAAAGGTCATTTACCCTGTTTGACAATGCATTCTCCTCACTTGTTTCCTTGATTTCCTCATTTTCTGACAGTGTTAAAATGTAACTGTTGAATTTCTGCTTTTTAAGCTTCTGAAAAAAAGAGGTCACTCTGTCCTTTCGTCCCTCTGACTTTTTACAATGGACACAGATGCTTCACAAAATTCTGATTTCTTCCGTGTGATGACCATTTTCTCAGATTTGGCCCAATCATTAATGCAAGATTTCATAAGAGGCCTAATGAAGTGTGAAAGGAATCTGGGACCTTTGAGACTTATTACTTAACTGACTCTTACTTAACCTTTCAGTGGTGTTGTATATTTAACCATAAGCCAAATAGATTCAAACTACTTGAACTTTTGCTGTAACAGAAAATCCTGTATTTTCCCTACATTATATATTCACACCCTTCCTTTTGGATATAAAGGTCACATCCTATTAATGTGATGTGTTTCTCCCCAATTCCCTCAATTTGGGATTTGTTAGGGCCTATTATCAGGTTACTGGCAAGAAAGTAAAGTCACTCTATCTTCTGAAAATTTGTCCGTCTGCTCCTCACCCTGTATGCTTGGAGGACATGGTTGGAAGCATTGACTTTGAAGCCAGAATGGCTAGGTCCAAATCTTGGCTTCACCTCTTACAGTTCAGTAATCCTATGTCTCTCCATCCTTACCTACCAAATAAGTGCCTATGTCATAGGTTTATAGAGACGATGAAAGAAGACAGCCACAAAGTGCTTAGCACAGTGCTTGCTATATGGAAAACCTGCAACTATAGTAAATTGGTGTGATCAGCATCCTCAGTTGGGATCAGAGATAACTTGGCTTCCTTCAAGCTGAAGGCTTAGGGGGTCTCAGTCACCTGCCTGTTCTACATTCCCCCTTGCCCTTAGAATGACCTCACATTGACCTGTTCTGTTAGCCAGAGACTGTGATGGTTTCCCACTGGGCATAGTTTTGGGTGAGGTGTAGGTCTAACTGGTAGACCCCGCAGGACTCCTTTTGGTTATGTTATTTGGGACCTGGCAATTATAATTACATATAATATGACTAGAGACAACAAAAGAAAATTTATAAATATCTTTTTTTCAATAAGTAATCAGAGTCTTAATATGCAACTGTTGGGGCTTTTTAATTGGAAATACAACATTTTTTTTCACTCTTCAAAAATATTCATTCATTACCTTTTTGCCAGGCATGGTCCTGAAAAGTCAGGTCAAAGTAATGAACAAAACAGAGTTCCTGATCTCAGGGAGTTTATAGTCCAGTGGTGGTGGTGGTGGTGGTGGAAGAGAATGAGTGGATACCCAAATGGTGTGACTATAAATGGGAGAAATTGAAAGGACATTCCTGGGCTGTTATGAAAGGTGTGGCAGACGACGTTCTGGGGGACTGCCAAGAACAGCAAGTCCTGGGGTCCTGTTAGACATGCAGAACCCTAGCTCCCCCCAGACCTACTGAATTCATAAGCTGCATTGTAATCAGATCCTCAGTGATTAATGTGCACGCTACAGGTTGACAAGCACTTATGGAGAGGAAAGCTCACTGGACTAAGTGTTCCTATTGTCTGGCTACTGGAAAGACATGTGACCTCTGGGCAAGTTGCTTAACCTCTCTGGGTCTCATCCTCTTCCTGCACTAAAATAGAACAGAATGAAAAAAAACAAAAAATGGCACTAAGACTACCTGCTTTGCATATCCCATAGAAACATTGTGAATTTTAAGCGAACTGAACTGAAACACGTAGAAATGCATAACAGAAAATAGTTATATAAATCTAAGATGTTATAAACACCAAGAAGACAGGAGGAGCTCTGTGTGGTAAGGGTTCTGTGACTCCCTTCAGAAGTGGAAAAGAATGGTTCTTATAAATGTTAATTTTAGCCACTCTGACCGGCATGAGGTGGTATCTCAGTGTGGTTTTGATTTGTGTTTCCCTGATGATGAGTGATGTTGAGCATCGTTTCATGTGCCTGTAGGCCATCTGGTTGTCCTCTTTGAAGAAGTGTCTGTTCAGGTCCTCTGCCCATTTCTTCATTTTTCAGGTGTGGAGTTTGGTGAGTTCCTTGTAGATTTTGGATACTAGTCCTTTATCTGATAGGTTATTTGCAACAATCTTTTCTCATTCTGTCAGTTGCCTATTAGATTTCTTGATTATTTCCTTTGCAGTGCAGAAGCTTTTTATCTTGATGAGGTCCCAATAGTTCATTTTTGCTTTTATTTCCCTTGCCTTTGAGGATGTGTTGAGTAGGAAATTGATGCGGTTGAGGTCAAGGAGGCTGTTTCCTACTTTCTCCTCGAGAGTTTTCATGGTGTCCTGTCTCACATTCAGGTCTGGGATTGTGATGCCTCCCATTTTGGTTTTCTTCTTCAATGTTACTTTGGCTATTCGGGGACTTTTGTGGTTCCATACAAATTTTAGGATTATTTGTTCTATCTTTGAGAAGAATGTTGGTGCTATTTTGATGGGGATTGCATTGAATGTGTAGATTGCTTTGGATAATAATGACATTTTAACAATGTTAATTTTTCCAATCCATGAGTATGGAATGTTTTTTCATTTCTTGGTGTATTCTTCAAGTTCTTTCATAAGTTTTCTGTAGTTTTCATCATAAAGGTCTTTTACATCCTTGGTTAGGTTTATTCCTAGGTATTTTATGGTTTTTCATGCAAGTGTGAATGGGATCAGTTTCTTGATTTCTCTTTCTGTTGCTTCATTATTGGTGTATAAAAATGCAACCAATTTCTGTGCATTGATTTTGTACCCTGCAACTTTACTGAATTCATGGATCAGTTCTAGAAGGCTTCTGGTGGAGTTGATTGGGTTTTCCATGTAGAGTACCATGTCAACTGTGAAAAGTGAAAGTTTGACTTCTTCTTTGCCAATTCTGATGCCTTTTATTTCCTTTTCTTGTCTGATTGCTAAGGCTAGGACTTCCAGCACTATGTTAAACAACAGTGGTGAGAGTGGACAGCCCTGTCGTGTTCCTGATTTCAGAGGGAAAGCTCTCAATTTTTCCCCTTGGAGGATGATATTAGCTGTGGGCTTTTCACAAATTGCTTTTATGTTGTTTAAGTAAGTTACTTTTAGTCTGACTTTCTTGAGGTTTTTAATTAAGAATGGGTGCTATGGTTTGTCAAATGCTTTTTCTGCATCTATCGATAGGATCATATGGTTTTTAATCCTTTCTTTTGTTAATGTCACATTGATGGATTTGCGAATATTGAACCAGCCCTGTAACCCAGGAATGAATCCCACTTGATCATGGTGGACAATTCTTTTTATATGCTGTTGAATTTGACTTGCTAGTATCTTGTTGAGTATTTTTGGATCTGTAATCATTAAAGATATTGGTCTGTAGTTCTCTTTTTTTGCTGGGTCTCTGGTTTGGGAATCAGAGTGATGCTGGCTTCGTAGAATGAGTTCGGAAGTTTTCCTTTTATTTCTATTTTGTGGAATAGTTTGAGAAGAATGTGTATTAACTCTGCTTTAAATGTCTGGTAGACATTTAAAGTCGCTAAAATGAACAAATCAAAAGACTATAGATGCTGGCGAGGGTGTGGAGAGACTGGCACCCTCCTACACTGTTGGTGGCAATGTAAACTGGTGCAGCCGCTCTGGAAAACAGTGTGGAGGTTCCTCAAAAAACTATCCATAGAACTCCTTTATGACCCAGCAATAGCACTGCTAGGGATTTACCCAAGGATAAAGAAGTGCTGAGGAATAGGAGCACATGTACCCCAATGTTCATAGCAGCAATGTCAACAATAGCCAAATCATGGAAAGAACCTAAATGTCCATCAACTGATGAATGGATCAAGAAGAAGTGGTATATATATACAATGGAGTACTATATGGCAATGAGGAAGAATGAAATATGGCCATTTGTAGGAAAGTGGATGGACCTTGAGGGTGTCATGCTAAGCGAAATAAGTCAGGCAGAGAAGGATAGGTACCATATGTTTGCATTCATAGGTCTAACAGGACAGACCTGGCAGGGGACCATGGGGAGAGGAAGGGGGAAAGAGAGCGGGGATGAGTGAGGGACACAGATCAAGGGAGACTACTGAATACTGGAGATGAACCATGGACTGAAGGGGGAGGGGGAGGGGGGAGGAGGTGGTGGTCATGGTGAGGGGCACTTGTGGGGAGAAGCACTGGGTGTTATATGGAAACTAATTTGACAATAAACTATTATTTAAAAAAAAAGAAAAAAAATAAATGTCTGGTAGAATTCCCCCTGGGAAGCCATCTGGCCCTGGGCTTTTATTCATTGGGAGGTTTTTGATTACAGATTTAATTTCTTCACTGGTTATCGGTCTGTTCATACTTTCTGTCTCTTCTCGTTTGAATTTTGGTAGTGCATGTATGTTTAGGAATTTGTCCATTTCTTCTAAATTGTCCAGTTTGTTGGCATACAGTTTTTCATAGTAATCTCTAATGATTGCTTGCATTTCTAAGGGATTGATTGTAATAGATCCATTTTGATTCATGATTTTGTCTATTTGGGTGTTCTCTCTTTTCTTTCTAAGGAGCCTGGCTAGAGGTTTATCAATTTTGTTTATTTTTTTCAAAAAACCAACTCTTGGCTTCATTGATCTGCTCAACTGTTGTTGTTGTTTTTTTTAAGATTCTATATTTATTTCTGCCCTGATCTTTATTATTTCTCTTCTTCTGCTGGGTTTGGGGTGCTCTTGCTGCTCCCCTTCTAGTTCCATTAGATGCTCTGTTAGATTTTGAGTTTGTGCCTTTTCTAGTTTGTTGAAATAGGCCTGGGTTGCAATATACTTTCCTCTTAGGACTGCCTTTGCTGTGTCCCAGAGAGTTTGGATGGTTGTGTTTTCATTTTCATTTGTTTCCATATATTTTTAAATTTCTTCTCTAATTGCCTGATTAGCCCAGTCGTTCTTTAGTAGGGTGGTTTTTAACCTCCACATTTTTGGAGGTTTTCCAAACTTTTTCCTGTGGTTCATTTCAAGTTTCATAGCATTGTGATCTGAAAGTGTGCATGGTATGATCTCATTTCATTTATATTTATGGAGGGCTGCTTTATGCCCCAGTATGTGATCTATCTCGGAGAATGTACCATGTCAATTTGAGAAGAAGGTGAATTTCCTACCTTCAGGATGCAGAGTTCTAAATATATCTATCAATTTCATCTGTCTTAATGTGTCGTTCAGGTCCATTGTTTCCTTAGTGATTTTCTGTCTGGCTGATCTATCCATTACTGTAAGTGGAGCATTAAAGTCTCCTGTAATTAACACATTCTTATCAATAAGATTGTTTCTATTTGTGATTAATTGTTTCATGTATTTGGGTGCTCCCAAATTCGGCACATAGATATTTATCATTGTTAGCTCCTCCTGATGGAGAGAGCCTGTAATTATTATATAAAGTCCTTCTTCATCTTTTGTTACTGCCTTTACTTTAGGTCCAGTTTGTCTGATATAAGTATGGCTACTCTAGCTTTCGTTTGGCTTCCAGTCGCATGATAGATATATCTCCATCCCTTTATTTTCAATCTGAAGGTGTTTTCAGGTCTCAAATGAGTCTCTTGTAGACAGCAAATAGATGGATTTTGTTTTTTTATCCATTCTGCTATCCTATGTCATTTGATTGGAGCATTCAGTCCATTTACATTCAGTGTTATTATTGAGAAATGTGGGTTTATATTCATTGTGTTCTCTGTAGGGTTCATATTTATAGTGGTGTCTCTAGCACCTTGTATTCTTTGCAACATTTCTCTCATAGAGTCCCTCCTAGGATTTCTTGTAGGGCTGGTTTGGTGGTAATGAATTCTCTCAATTTTTGTTTATTTGGGAACACCTTTGTCTCTCCTTCTATTTTCAATGGCAGGCTTTCTGGATAAAGGATTCTTCGCTGCATATTTTTTTCTGTTCATGACATTGAAGATTTCCTGTCATTCCTTCCTGGCCTGCCAAGTTTCATTAGATAGGTCTGTAATCACTCTGATACGTTACCCTTTTTATGTTAGGGCCCTTTTATCCCTAGCTGCCTTCAGAATTCTCTCTTTATCTTCATATTTTGCCAGTTTCATTATGGTATGTTGTGCCAAAGGTCGATTCAAGTTATGCCTTAAAGGGGTTCTTTGTGCCTCTTGAATTTGAATGTCTTTTTCTTTTCCCAGATCTGGGAAATTCTTAGTTATAATTTGATCTAGCCCCTCTTCTGGACCTTTTTCTCTTTCTTATTCTTCAGGAATCCCTATGATATAAATATTGTTTCTTTTGATTGTGTCACTGAGGTCCCAAATTCTCCTTTCCTACTCTTGGGTCAATTTCTCTCATTTTTTCTCAGCTTCCTCTTTTGTTATAACTGTGTTTTCTAATTCACCTATTCTTCACTCTGTCTCTTCAGTCCATGAGATTTCTGCCTCCATTTTATTATTCACCTCATTTATAGGCTTTTAAAAATTGTCACAGCTATTTTGAAAGTCCCTAGTCATTTTATCAGTAGCTTATCTGATGCTTTTTTCAAGACCAGCAATTAATTTTATGAAAATTGTTCTAAATTTTTGTTCAGCTATGTTGCTTAGATCTGTTTTGAGCAGTTCTGTTACTGTGACTTCTTCCTGGAGATTCCTCAGTGGAGAGTTCCTTTCTTTGTCATTTTGGCTAGCTTTCTGTCTCTTGTCAGTTTTAAAAGGTCATTGTGCACTGTGCATCTGTTAGTATTGCTCTGTTAAAGGAGGCTTATTGACTGCCCAGGGCCTATCATTTCAGGAAGTGTTCTTTTAATGATGTTTCTCAGTTTCTCTTGTTGTGCCTTTGATTATTTCATTTCCATACTCAGCAATATTTGGGATTCTCTCTCATGCGTACTTTGGCTTTTTTCTTGGGGTAGTCCTAAAAAGGAAAACAGACAGACAAACACACAAGGAATAAAAGCACACAAATGCATGGACAAATCAAACAAATAAATTATCCCTTTTGGGATAGGAAGAAAAGAAAACTAAGGGAGAAAAAAGAGAAGAAAAAAAGAAAATAAGAAAAAAATAAAGGGGGGCAGAGACAACAAAGGACAATGGACAGTCTAAAAGCGTATAACCAGTCGAGGGGAGTATTAAGGATGAGATAAGGGAGAATATATCTGGATGGCAAGAGAAAAAAAAAGGAGAAAAGAAAAAGGAAATAAAGAGTAAAAATAAAAAAATAAAACAGAGTAAAAGAAGTAATAATAATAAAAATTAAATACCAAAAAGCAGTAGCGCCCCCCCCCCCCCCGCCTCGCTGATAGGCGTAGTTTGGTGTAGGTAGTTCTAGGGAGCTGCTCTTGGAGGCCCTGCCTTGGTGGTTGTGAAGAGTAGAATGGTGGCGCCTCAAGCTCTGCTGGAACAAAGTGCTGCAAGCCACTCTTATGAGTCCGATCTTCTTGTGCTGTGGGCGAGCCAAGCTGCATTTTCCAGGCCCACCTCACTTCAAAATCCTAGTCCATGCACTTTAATGCTACCACAGATGAGATGCACTCGCTTTGGCAGCCAGTTTCTTAGCCGGGATCTCATAGTGGTAGGGAGCTGTTTCTCTTGGCGCCGGCCCGGATTTGCGCCCCCGATGCTGGAGGTGAGATGCGCTCCTCCAGCTGCAGCCACCGCCAACTCCCTGCCTGGATGGCATAGAGGTGAGGGCTGTTTTTCCTGGTGCCACCTGGGATTCGTGCTGCCGCTGTGGGAGGCAAAGTGGGCTCTGGCAGGTCACTGCCTTCCTCCCAGCTGGGATCGTGCAGAGGGAAGGGGCTGGTTCACCGCCCCGCAACCCTCCGTGGTGCTGTCCTGGGTCAGCGCTGATGCCGCATAGCCCATGGTGCTGTCCTGGGTCAGCGCTGATGCCGCATAGCCCATGGAAGAATTCATTAGCTATATGGGATGGATTTCTCCCCCAAGCTCAGTGGTTATATATGGGGTGAGAGTTTTTCTCTCAATCCTGGGTTAAGTTCTTTCTCTCTTCTCTAGAGAGGGTACTCTGAGCATGTTGAGTTTCCTTTTCTCTTCCCTTTGTCTCTCAGGAGCTCCAGGCGCTTTCCCTGTGTTGGGCTGGGGCTCCCACCTCCCCTGCAACTCTTGGAATGGCCCATTTTCCAGTCTCCCCATTCACACTCACTCACTCAGGCGTCTTTGAGGTTGTCTTTTTTCTGGAGTCTGTATTTTCTCCTCCCACTTTTGCAGAAGAGAGTAATGTCCTTCTCAGTAAGATAGATGGGGGCAGACAAAGTTTACAGAGCTCCCTTCTTCTCCACCATCTTGCTTCCTCCCCTAGAACCCTGTTCTTGACCATTCGGTTATATGCCTCATGTCAAACCAAAGAAGTTAACTACCTCACTGGCTCTTCATTTGGAAAGGCAAGAGGTGTGCACTAAATGAAACATCCCATACCTACAAGTAAAACACAACCTGTTTTATATAAGCCATTGTGTTGCAATGTTTTGACTATCCACCTTACAGGCAACTCTTTTTTCTAAGGCTTCTGTCTGTAATAAATTGGCACACGTGCTCACTCTCCAGTGGTTGAGCTTCACTGTTTGATGTTATAAAATATGAAGTCAGTCTTTATAAAAGTGAGTCTTGGATCATTGTTCTGCATTCAACATACAAAGAAATTTAAGTTGTGTCCATAAAATCACTTAATGTGAATTTTTTAATGACGGAAAATTCTCAAATACCATTTTAAGCAATTTGCTCCCAAAGAACTCATAAAAGTGACATCCTGATAATGTGTCATTTGCCGGGGCTTAATAATAGCATCTTTTGAGTGACAAACATTCTATAGTGTATGTAACACTTAAATGTTCATTTGAATGATGACTTATTAAAAAAAAAAGCCAGATGGCCATTCGGAATTAGAGGGTACAGTTTCTAACTCTGGGGTATGATTGGATTGAACTGCTTCTGTAGAGGCTGGGACGACGATTCAAGAGAAGATCTTAAATGTGTGGTGTTTATGGGGCACCTGGGTGGCTCAGTTGGTTAGGTGTTCAACTTCAGCTCAGGAGATGATCTCATGGTTTGTGGATTCAAACCCCATGTCAGGCTGTGTACTGACAGCTTGAAGCCTGGAGCCTGTTTTGGATTCTGTGTCTCCCTCTCTGTCTGCCTTCCTTCACTCACGCTCTGTCTCTCCCTCTCTCTCTCAAAATAAATAAACATTAAAAAAATTTTTTAATGTGTGTGTTTGTGTGACCACGTAGACCAGGTTTTTGTTCTGGGTTGCTCTCTGCATGACTGTTATTTGCTAAGCTTCCTGGTACCAGTACTACTAACTGAGCTGAGCAGGCTGAAGGCAAGTTGCCATGTAGGCCAGTCTGGGATCAGCAGCGAGTCCAGACTTATTTATAAACCCACAGGAAAGGCCCCTTGAATGTGCTCCTGCCTTCTGACCTGGGACATTGGCAAGAGAAGATTAGTGAGAAAGCACAGGAAGTCCTTGATGGCCAACTGGGTTTCCAGCCTGAACCATTTGCTGTTTCAGCCAAGAGCTTGTTACAGACTGTTTTCTGGATGGTCAGTGTCCCTGGACTGGTGTGATCTCAAGGTACAGAGACTGACCTTTTGGGTGTTGTTTACAAAGTTGATTATGACTTGCACCATGTAGAGCCTCTGCTCAATAAAAATTTAGCAAGCACCCATTGCTTTTCAGGTGGTGCTGTAGATACAGGGAAAGACTGTGGGCACTGTCCTCATAGAGTGTGTCTTCTGGTGGGGGAGGGAGACAACAATCTGATAAAGTCATGAGAATTTCAGGTAGTACAATGTGTTGTGAAGAAAACAAAGCAATGAGAGAGAGCATTTATGTGGGATAAAATACTTTAGTTATGAGGATCTAAGAAATGTTTCTTGAGAAAGCAACATTGGAGGGGCATTTAGGTGGCTCAGTTGGTTAAGCAACCCACTCCTAATTTTGGTTCATGTTATGTCCTCATGGATTCATGAGTTTGAGCCCCTCATCAGGCTCTTCACTGACAGTGTGGAGTCTGCTTCAGATTCTCTCTCTCCCTTTCTCTCTGCCCCTCCGATACTGGTTCTCTCTCTTTCTCTCATAATAAATAAATAAATCTTTAAAAAAAAAAAAGCAACATTGGAGCAAAGTCTTGGTCAATGAGGAACCAGCTAGTTGGAGAACTGGTGATAAAGACTTCAGGTACAGAGAACAGTGGGTACAAAGACCCTGAGTTAGGTAGAACTCAACAGAGCCTTAGGGAGGCCCCCGTGACTACAGCTTAGAGAACAAGTAGAAAGTTAGTTTTCCAGCATGGGTGAAAATCAGCTTCTACACAAATACTCTGATATTTGTCCCACAACCTGGATGGTTAGTGAAACTTTCTCATGGTAAACTATAGAAAGAATATGAGCACATCTCATATTCTGCATCCTTTGTACTGGCACACATCACAGTGTACCTTAAGCAAAGATCCCTCCTTCTCTGGGGATTACCATTTTTCCATGATTATTCTAGGCTGATTGTGTCTGCTCCTAACTTGTCATAATGTTAGTCAACTTATTGCTCTACCTGTAAATTAAAAAAAATTTTTTAGTGTTTATTTTTGAGAGACAGAGCATGAGCATGGGAAGGGCAGATAGAGAGGGAGACACAGAATCGGAAGCAGGCTCCAGGCTTGGAGCTGTCAGCACAGAGCCTGACTTGGGGCTCGAACCCACAAAACTGTGAGATCATGACCTGAGCTGAAGTCGGACACTTAACCTACTGAGCCACCCAGGTGCCCCTCTACTTATTAATTTTAAAATCTGTGCCCTTAGGACAGTTTTTTTTTAAGTTTATTTATTTATTTTGAGAGAGAGAGAGAGAGAGTGCACACAAGTGGTGGAGAGAAGGGCAGAGAGAGAGAATCCCAAGCGGGTTCCCTGCTATCAATACAGAATCCTACAGGATGCTTAAACCCTTAAGATCACAACTTGAGCTGAAGTCAAGAGTCGCTAACACTTAACCCACTGAGCCACCTAGGTGCCCTAGGATAACTTTTAAAGACTGTAAGTAGGGACACCGAGGTGGCTCAGTGGGTTGAGTGTCTAAGGCCATGATCTTGTGGTTTGTGAGTTTAAGCCTTGCATTGGACTCTGGGCTGATAGTGCAGAACCTGCTTCAGATCCTCTGTCCCCTTCTCTCTGTCCCTCCCCCTCTTGATGCATATGTGCTCTCTCTCTCCTTCAAAAATAAAATAAACATTAAAAAAATAAGCAGAGTAAAATTGCATCTGCTGTAATTTTTTAAATAACAGCTTCACTCTAATCAGCTTTCTTTTCTTTTTTATTTTTTTCAACACGTATTTATTTTTGAGAGAGAGAGAGAGAGAGAGAGAGAGAGAGAGAGACAGGGGAGGGGCAGAAAGTGAGGGAGACACAGAATCTGAAGCAGGCTCCAGGCTCTGAGCTGTCAGCACAAAGTCTAATGCAGGGCTCGGACCTATGAACCATTAGATCATGATCTTAGCCAAAGTTGGAGGTTTAACAAACTGAACCACCCAGGTGCCCTGCAAATCAACTATCTCTGTAGATCTCCTTTCTGTGCATTTAATATAAATAGAATCATACAGTATATAGTATTTTTGTATTTGGCTTCTTTATGGCCAGATAATATTCCATTATATGAATACATCACAGTTTATTCATCAATTGATGAATGTTTGGATTGTTTCCATGTGTTGGCAACTATAAATAGTGTTTTTATGAACACTCAGGTATACATTTGTTGTGAGGGCATAAGTTTTTAGTTATCTTGGGTATATGCCAGTTAGTGGAACTACTGGGTTATATGGTAACTCCACTTTTAATTTTCTTTTTCTTATTAAGCTTTTGAGGAACTGCCAGACTACTCTACAAAGCAGCTACCCCAGATCTATAGTTTTTGAAAAAGTTTTCTCTTGATCTCTAGGGGGAAAAAGAACATTTTTGTTACCCTTATAATCCTTAGGATTTCAAATATGAATTAGGTAGATTATGAAATAAAGGCTAAAGATGGAAGCACTTTCCCTTTCTTTTTAATTTGAGTTTAACAACCTCAAGTATTTTCTTTAAATCTCTATTTTATCTCTCTGGCAATTACAGCTTATTATTCAGGTTCATTATTACTCACTTCATGGCAAGAAGTTAATTTTGTAAAAAATTCCTCACATTTCCAAAAAAAAAAAAATTCTTCACATTTCCTTCAAGTACGTTAGGTCTAATAAAAAATATCCAAGTTAATGTTAGATACTTTTTTGCTGATGGAGATTAGATTTATTTGATTACTATTCATTGGACACTTACTTCAAATCAGGCATGCTCAAGGTGCTGGATATTTTCCTTGCTGCTTTCTAGTTCAGAAGGCTCACTTTATTACTTGTGTGGCTGGAGGAATACTGTGCAGTACAAATGATTCTTATCATTCTTTTCCATAAGCAGACCCTTTGAAGACTGAATTCTTGGTTTTTAGTATTCATGAGTCTCATGCTTCTTATAAAATATGCTATTTGGGCTGTATTTAGTGAGTCAAACTTACTGCAGATTATAGTTGTCAGTGTGACAAGAGATCCAGTAGGTGTTTCTTTATCCACCCTACAGAAATATTAATTTCTTGATTTACTTGGTGGTATATTGTAACATTATTGGCTAAAGAATCTGTTGAAAAATAATCTTGACCTGCCAAAGAAAAGTTGAACTAACAGTCTTTCCAAGAATTACATCTAAGCCAGAATCCAACCCTTGAGTTCATTAAGACCACAGTTGACAGACAATGGACCCATCTTGACACCTGAGGAATGACTCAAGTCTTCTTGGTTAAAAGGCTAATTTTCAGACTTTGTCACTGGACTTTGTTGATTTCCTGGACTGGTTATCCTACCTGACTGCCACTACAGAAACTCTTCTTAAATGAATTTCAAGAGCTTAGATGCAGTTTGGATGAGGCATCCTTAAAAGATACTATACATGACAACCATTCATAATCATTGTAAATTTGTCAATGAATAAAAGCTTCCCTTTCTAACCCTGTGCAGGAGACATAGGATCTGAACTCTGGTTGGGTTTCTTTGGTGTACACATGAGAACAAGCACTCAAATAGCACTTACTATGTACTAGGCTTATTCTAATCATTTAATTTGGTTTAATTCACTGAATCTTCACATGTAACATATGAAATTATTCTCCTCATTTTATAGATGAGGAAACAAGCATGAAAAGAAGTCTCATCAAGTTTACAAAGTAACAGGGAGTTTGGCTCGTGCTCTTATGCTCTATTTCCTCTGCCTTTTTATCATTCAACCCCTTGGAGCTTTTGTTTCGTCATCTGAAAAATTAGTAGATTAAGTGTTACATTGAGTTTAAGGTTGTACCTGCTAATCTTCCAGTTTTAAGACTCTTGTTCAGATTCAGCAGTCCCAAAAGCATTCATGACCATGGGTGGTTAAAGGAAATAATCAAGCCACAAAATATCCTGGAACGTTAAAATACTCAAAAGCAGTCACTTCAAGCCTCCAAGGATGTTTGAAGGACCAGGTTCAATGGAAGGAGATGTCCATAATTATCATTATACATAATGTTGAGAATTAATTCAGCTTTTCCTTGGTGGGTGCCAAAGTCTATGTGATGAATCCAAGTATTTGTACTGTGGGTCATACCACTCTAGGGTTATCAATGTACAATTTTTTTTTTCTAAGTACAGAATGATGAATTTGTGGGTAATAGGGCTGTTGGCATGCCTCTCTCTGAGCCAGCTGTACACCTGGAGTTTGGTTGATGTTTGCCTGTTATTGCCAAAGGGTCTGGCTTGTCTCTAAGGTTTATTTAGCCTAATAATCAACTCTGATTCTTCTTGCTCAAGTCAGACCTATTTCTAGCGAAACTTCAGCATTTACTTTGCAGGCATCACCACTCACTGTACTGGTACTGAATAGATTCCTCACTTTCTGTTTCTGTTGCATATGCTCACTCATCTAACACCATGTTATCCAAACCAGGAATCCGAAAACTTGAATCTGACAAAAGAATTTTGTACCATTTCAAATTGCAAAAAAATCTTGGAGATCTACTTTCGATTTGGAGGGTTTTTTTTGTTAATTTTAAGGGTTTTATTGGAACAGTGAATAAAGTATTTGGAATTTGGACTATTGTAGAGGATCCTGAAGTGTAAGGCACACTTCCCTAATATTTCCACAATTCCCTGTAAAACCTTTATGGGAAACCTGGATGCCATCACAACCTTTCTTTTTACCAATCCTTATATGGTACTTTGTAATCTTTCAAATTGGTCCCCCTATTTTTTCATAATTTAATAGGTTTTACATTTTCATAAGTTTTTTTCCTTGGCTATTTAATCAACCTTCTAACTAGTTTCCCTCCCAATCTATCCTCCAATGTGGTTTTGAAGAGTGATCATTTTGACAAATCCTACCATGTCATTCTGCTGTTTGGAATCTTTCAATGCTTCCTTCAATCTTTCAATACTTCATTGCTAGTGACTTCATAAGGAGATAAGAACTCACATGGTCTAACCCACTGGGGAAGACATTTTTTGTGTGTGTTTTGGCTAGTCAGCATCCCAATTTCCTTTTGGAGAATTACCTCTCCTTCATTGGGTACCCTCAACGTGTCCCACATTTCCTTAATTGAGAAGTGGTTATATTGCCCAAGCCAAGTCACTAACTTTTTCCTTTGGGACTCTGAATCTTGAACAAAAGTCCCGTAAGAATGGAGAAAATAGTCAGAGCCCATTCATTTGCTGATAAGACTATGAGTCCTTGCCAATTCGATCTCCAAGTAGACCCATCTCGTCTTGGGTTCTCCATTTATGCAGTCTTGCCCAGAGAAGGGAATCATTGCTTGCAATCAAAAACCTTTTTCTTGTTTACTTTCTACTTTTCACCAATGTTCTTATCTTTAATCCTGTGTAATTATCCATTGTAGTTCGCTAGCTTAACATAAGCTTTCATGCCATTAAGACTTTGCAAATGCTCTTCACTCTGTCTTGGGATGCCTTCCTCTCAACCCAAGCTGTTTCCATTTCTGTGTTCTTTTAAAGTGGCATGAGTATCTTGACTAAGTAGCACATTCCAATAACTGTTTACCTGTCAGTATTCCTTCCTAGATTGCAAGAGCCTTTTTTTTTCATATAATGCCTAGCACAAAATAAATGATTAATAAATATTTGATGAATGAGTAAAAATAAATAAGAATTGACAGTATATTTTATAGTTCATGCCTGGAGATTCATATTATAGATTTCAAGAAATGGGTTGCATTGAAATGGTAGATCATAAAATCAACATAAATTGCATGAGACTAACCATCAGATAAATTGCTGATGAGATTAAGGAAAATTTATCAGAATAAGAATGGTGATGATCATTAAATTTTGTGACAAACACAGGGCATCTGTTTAACTAGCTAGCTGATTTTTTTTTAACTAGGTAAGCAATTTTAAAACATTATTTTAAATACAGCTTTGTTAAATAGTATGTAGTTAAGACCACAGACTCCAAAATCAGAAAACCTGAGTTTGAATTCCATATTTCTGTTTTTTCATCTGTAAAATGGTATCTACTTCTTAAGTGCTTAGCACAGTGCCTAGAGGTTCTGGTCATTGATGTTCTCCGCCCTCTCCAACTCAATTCAATTCCTGTCCATCTTTGTCCTGCTCTGTGCCTGGGAAGCTGATCACTTGTGAGCAGCATCTCCTGGGCTCCATTAGTGCCTGGCTTCTGCTTGGCTTTGGCCAATGGTAAGCACCATCAAAAGACTTGAGAACAGAGAGAGAAGAAGGGGAATTCTTTCCACACTCACTTTGGCACTTTGTGTCTGGCAATCAAACTGTATCTCTTCCCAATTGCAGCTCCCCTCTGGGGGGCCCTTCTTGCAGGTTCCACTGTCCTAGGTCCCGTAACAACAGTCTTTCCTTCTTACTTAAGGCCCAGCAGCAGTAATTACTTCCCATTGTCTAGTCTCTGGGTGCTTCTTGTTTATTCCTTTAACCCTGCCCACATTGCTATAATTATTTTTTTCCTTTAAGACTGTCTGGGACATATTATGTTTCCTGCCTGGACTTTGACTAATACACTATATATAAAAATTGCTTAAAAATACAAGCTATTGGGGTGCCTGAGTGGCTCAGTCAGTTAAGCAACTGACTCTTGACTTTCGGCTCTTGACTTCAAGTCATGATCTCACAGTTCGTGGGTGTGAGCCCTGTATTGGGCTCCATGCTGACAGTGCAGATCCTGTTTGGGATTTTCTCTCTGTCCCTTCCTTACTTGTGCACTCTCTCTCAAAATAAATAAAGTTAAAACAATCCAAGATATATGAGCCATTATTATAGTATATTATTAATATTAAAATTTTAATTATTAAATTAAAAAATTAATATTAAATTTTATTAATGGAGATATTTAAATTAAATAGATTAAAATTGCCACTGAATATTGTTATGATATGAAAACACTTACAGCTATTGAGTCAAAGCAGGGTTCACATACATCGTTAAAGGAAAGCAGAGGGCCTCCAGCGCATTTCAATTCTATAGCTGGTTGTTTTGCTTGTGGTTTGGAATTACTGCCACATACTTGGATGAAAAGTTGAAGAAGCTGTACAGTGTGTGGGTTGGGTGGGAGAGAACTGAGCACCTTTTTATGTGAGTGCAGCCTGGGGTTGGGGAACCAGGAGAAATGCACTAGCGCTGTTGGGCTGATTCTATCTGCAGCGGCTCCAGTCTATGTCCAAACCCTTACAGAACATGCTTGACTTCATATTTTTGTCTCTCAGTGGTGTACTTTTTTCTTTATAACTTAGTTTCATGGGTTAGCTACCTTCTTTGAAGCCGTGTTCAATAAGCCAAGATTGTAGCATGCTAACTAGTTTTAAGGTGACCATGTTTTTTTGTTGTTGTTTTGCTTTTTGTTTGTTTTTTTTTTTTAACTAAACTAAAAACAGAAATGTTTACTGGCCGAAACCATGAAGCAAATTATTTGGATTGTCCATAGATTTTGGACTGTCTGGATCCTATTCACAATGTAGAAGTCAGGATTTTTCACTTACATCATATAACAGAGAAGAGAAGAAGGCTAAAACTTACATAAAGTTATTATATACTGCACATAAGTCAGACACTCAGGCAGAGGCACATTAAAAAATTCAATTCAACAGTCTTATGTTTATTTTAAAATAACATTAATCAATTCCACCTGTACTAAAAAAAGAAATTGAATTTTTTTAATAATATAACACAATTTATTTTTTTAACATATGCAATTATTTTCCGTCATTTACAATACAGTAGTTACAATGACACTCCAAACAGAAAAGCAAAGTAAAAAATCAAAACCCCCACTTCTATTTCATGTAATTAGACTTATACAGAAATTAACAGGTTAAGTACCAACTAGTTAATCACCTAATTTCACAGCTATCTGAAG
>PISW01005606.1:0-129367 GCA_004023785.1 Mungos mungo | reverse complement strand
ACACCCTCAAGGTCCATCCACTTTCCTACAAAAGGCCATATGTCATTTCCTCTCATTGCCATGTAGTACTCCATTGTGAATATATACCACATCTTCTTGATCCATTCATCAGGTGATGGACATTTGGGCTCCTTCCATGTTTTGGCTATTGTTGACATTGCTGCTATGAACATTGGGGTACATGTGCTCCTATGCATCAACATTTCTGTCTCTCTTGGGTAAATCCCCAGCAATGCTATTGCTGGGTCATAAGGGAGTTCTATCGATAGTTTTCTGAGGAAACTCCATACTGTTTTCCAGAGTGGCTGTACCAGTTTACATTGCCACCAACAGTGTAAGAGGGTGCCCATCTCTCCACACCCTCTCCAACATCTATAGTCTCTTGCTTTGTTCATTTTAGCCACTGTGACTGGCGTGAGGTGGTATCTCAGTGTGGTTTTGATTTGTGTTTCCCTGATGATGAGTGATGTTGAGCATCGTTTTATGTGTCTGTAGGCCATCTGGATAGAACTGGTTTAAATTCCATATCCACTATTTACTTTCTATCTGGCCTTGGGACTTCCTTCCTATCTCCAAGTCTTAGTTCTTTATGTAAAATGAGATAAGTGTCAACCTCAGAGGGCTGAGGATTCAATGCAATAAGGTAGTCAGAACACTAAACACAAGGTCTGATACTGAGAAAGAGTTCAAGAACTTAAGGATACTGTCATTCTTCATTTTTTCAGTTTGCAACTTCATTAAATATACATTTTAAAATTTGCATTCTAACTACTACTTCTCTACTATTGATTTTATTGTTTGTTTTACTTTTTTGAGATAGATACTTTCAGTGTTCCTTTTTTAATAAGTTATTTGAAGGAAAATTGTTCTTACTTTGATATAGCTTTGGTTACACTCTTAATTTTTTATTGATAATACTTTTTCAATAGATTTTATTTTTAGAACAGTTTCAGGCTCACAGCAAAATTGAGCAAAAGGTACAGTGGTTTTCCTTTACCTCCTGTGCCCACATACACATAGCATCCTACATTATCAACATTACCCACTAGACTGGTATTTTTGTGATTGTTGATAAATCTCCATTGACACATAATTATCACCCAACATCCATAGTTTACTAGTGGAGTTTACTAGGTGTTATGCATTCTATTTTTTTAGTTATCCATAATTGTGATTTTTGCAAAATGTTACAGAAAGATTATTTCGCATTATATATACGTGCTAAATGTTTACCAATTCTACCTCAAAGTTATCAAGTATGTAGTCAAGAATTCAGCTCTCAGATTCATCGCATATTTTATAGCATAGGCTGGAAAACCAACTAAATCTCCAGCGATTCTGGATTGCTTTGAAAAACATAATTTTAAGTATTCATATAATGACTCGATTTGAAATTACATTGTAATATCTACTCAAACCTTTATTAGTGTTGCAATCTTTTTTGTATGTATCTTTATACAAAATATAAACTATTTGTGTGTTTGTGTACGTGTATGTGGGCATGTGTGCCTGCTTATAATTTTGAAATGAGGCAGATTGAAAGCTCGTCATGGAGGGAACAGGGCTAGGCATCCCGTTTTCCATAGAAACCCTAATGCCGCTCCAATTGCACCTCTGAAGGATTACTGGACCATTGGAAGTGGCAAATCACAATTTTATCAGGTCTTTTCAGGAAAAGTATAAATGTTCATGGCATACTGTCCCTATTTAGAACAGTAAGGAGAAAAAGTAAAATATATATTTTAAAAATATGCAGATATATTAGTTTTTATTAGAGGATTATATGTTACGATAGTGACAATTTTTTGAACTTTTGTTAAACAAACACAGCTTATAGAGCCCTCTATTCAGCTCCAGCCCTGGAGGAATATCTGGGTTCTG
Source organism: Mungos mungo (assembly GCA_004023785.1). Classification (NCBI taxonomy): domain Eukaryota; kingdom Metazoa; phylum Chordata; class Mammalia; order Carnivora; family Herpestidae; genus Mungos; species Mungos mungo. Next base: position 127,486 of record PISW01005606.1, on the reverse strand, counting down.
CAGATCATTTGGTGAAGAAGCGGAGGCCTGTGAGTAGTATAATGCCAGCTTCCCCCTTCATTACACACTCTTAAGTATGTTGTTAATTTGGGGCTCAAAATGTAGAAAATCCTACAGTATGAGATGTAGGTATTTTTGAAACAAATATTCTGTGGGAAGTATTTTAATTTTAAAAAGAGCTCTTTAAACTAACTTTATGGGGGCGCCTAAGTGGCTCAGTTGGTTAAGTGTCCGACTTCGGCTCAGGTCATGATCTGACGGTTTGTGGGTTCGAGCCCCACATCGGGCTTTGTGCTGACAGCTCAGAGCCTGGAGCCTGTCTTCAGATCCTGTCACTCCTTCTCTCTGTGACCCTCTCCTGTTCATGCTATCTCTCTCTCACTCTCTCAAAAATAAATAAAAAGATTAAATAAATAAATAAACTAACTATGGGTTTTTTTCAGAATGTATATAATAAACAAAACATGTAGCATATAATCACAATGTAGAAGATACCACAAAGGAAATAGTGTATAAGAGAAATCAACGTGGATGTCTGTAACTAAAGGAAATTTATCTACAGCTTTCTTTAGGAAAAATGAACAGATGCTCTGTTGTAGGTGTAAACACCTAACTTGCTGTCAAGTAGATTCCACAGGAAAAGTTAGTTCTTTTTCTGGCAAAAAAAAAAAAAAAAAAAAGGAATAGATAATTAGGAATTGCAATATTAATGGACAAAGACTTCTTGAACTTATGTCTTATGAGAAAATTGGAAAGCATAAAAATGACAAATAACTGTCGTGTATTGAATATTCCTTCTGCCATAAACTGAACTTAATTTGACTCTTTCTGGACATACTACTCAAATGCTATTTGCTGCTACACAGCAATTTGATCTACAAGGCATGTGGGGTATTCCAAAAAGTGTCAGCACATTTTTTTTTTAGCATTTATTGTCTGCTTTGCACCATATCTAATACATGAAAAGCAATTAAATGATAGATGAATAATTGCATTACTGAATTGATGAATGGATGAAAGAAAAATGTTCAACATGTCCATAATGTACATCATAATCATTTGACTTAGTATTATTTCTTAAATCCTCTAGGATGTGTATAAAAGACTCACTATTTTCTCTCTCTCTCTCTCTCTCTCTCTCTCTCTCTTTCTCTCTCTCTCTCTCTCATATACATTTGTGTGAAAACTCACTCACCCTGTACAAAACCTTTAACCTTCAGTAAAGACAAATATAACTTTGACTTCAGAACTTTGAGAACTATTATCACATCGAAATACTTCCCTCCCTCAGATGCAAACATTTCCTGGGGATGAGGGGGGAGCAGACCAGGGATCCTGGAAGAACTGGTGTCACTCTTAAATTTAAATCTCTAGACTCTTCTAGAATTTATCACCCTTACCACTCATTTGACACTTCAAACATATATAACCACATCTGGTATAAACTGTTTTATTTCTATCAGCTCTACTTCCCCACTAAAAGGAAAAATAAACCTAACTGCAAGGGTTGAAACACCCTCTTAAACTGTGGATACACAGTTTTGATTGGTTAGAAGACTTGCATATGCAACAAAAGGAAATTCCTAAGTCAAAGGCAGGACCTAAACAGCCCAAATCTCATGTACAGAATTACAAGGTTCTTATCACATCTATAGCTATGAACTCTGTCCTAACGTGTGGGGAGCACTTAAAATTCTCCAAAAACTCTTTAGTCTTTTGTTGAAAGGTATTTTGAACTGCAGGACTGATGTTCCACTTCTAATCTTAATTTCATCTTGCCACTCTAAAATCCAAAACGTTTGCAATCAGAGTTTTCTTATAATTCATTTTGAATGACAAAATATGGTCAGAATGAGAGGGAAGCTGTTTAGAAGGTTTTCTTTGTATTGTGTTGCTGTTTTTGATTCCAACTAACATGTATATGTTTCATCCACTTTCCTTCAGAAATATTACTGTGTACTGCCAAGACCCTACTGATATGTTGTGTGATAAACACTGTCTCTGTACGAATCTATTTTGCTAAGTTACAGAAAACCTGAATTCTGAAACACATTTGGCCCCAAAAATGTTGAGTAAGGGATTGAGAATCTGTACTATTTATAGACCACATACTTTAGGCCATGCTTTCTCAAAAGTGTACGTATGCAAGGAGTTGATTAAAAAAAATAATAAAGCAAATAAAATCTGCAGTAAACTGAACCAAAACAATTCCTAGCATGGTGAATCTGAATCTCCTTTATAACAAACAGAAAACAATTTTTCATATTCAGTAGTTTAATAAGAATTTTAACAATAAAATATTCTTCTAAATAATTCAGATTATGTAGAGTCTGTTTCTGTGGAGCAGAGAAAATATACAGTGAGAAAATAATCCATATACTATCTTACATTCTGTATATGTTCTTATATTGGTAATTCATTTTGGGGTTTGGCACAGTTTATTAATATTTAGTGCATCTAACTCAGTGCTTTGCACGTTGACTTGAAAATATGCTTGAGAAGTAAATTTAAATGACATTTTAAATTAAAACCAAATTAGAAAACATTTTAAAAGGTACACACAATAAAAAATAATTTTATAATACCTATTAAACAGAGAAAATTGAAAAAATATTTTTCCATTGCTAAAATATATATGTTCAGATTCTTCTGGTTTAATAACTCACTCAATGGCATTTAAATCCATTGCATTTTTAGCTTACTAGATTTTTGTTGGTGTATCCAAATCTTTAATATTTATTAGCTCATCATTCATGCTCTCAACTATTCTTTGCATGTACATGCCATCCTTGAGAAAGAAAGGGAGATGGTGAGAGACAGAGAGAGAAGAGAGACAGAGACAGAGACAGAGAGGGAAAGAAAGAGAAATTACATTCATTCTCATAATGAATATGATCTTCACATTTATTGACATAAAAATTGAATTAAAATATGATCGACTTCAAAACATCATTAGGTGTGTGGATACAGAGGCAATTTGTTTCTGAAGTTTCCTGTTTTCCTCCTTTAAACCACACAGAATTTTAAAAACCAGAAAACTCAAGACTTTGAAGCTGAGTGCATTTTCAGCAAAACTAGAAAGCAAAGAACATCCTTATATTTCATATTACTTTTAGGTCATCAGACATCCACTCAGAGTAGTACAGAGCTGTAGGAAGACATTCAGCAGTAAAACCAAAGCAGCAAGGAGGATTAGGAAGGATCAGGAAGACTTAGCAGTGGCAGATCTCAGAAGAAGATGCTCATAAAGAATGCATGCAGCCTGGAGGTGGGAAATCCCAGAGTAGAGTAACAAATCTATCCATCCTAAAAATTAGGCATGACCTGTGCCTTGGGGTCAGTAGCAAGTTGGATCATTGGTAACTCAAGGCTGGACAAGAAGCTGCCCTTAACCAAGGGAGGTGTAAAGAGAAGAGTCACCATAATTTATTGAAACAATCTATCAATGTAGCAACCAAAAGGGAGGCATTCATTTGAAAATTCTGAGGTCTACCTGACCGCTTCCAATTTTCCCTTCTCCAAATATCCTGAAAATAGCAGGACAAGTAAGATCCAATAAAGCATGAATTTTTGAAAAGGAATTGTCACACCTACCATGTAAAAATACTGTAAAAAGTTTGAGTGTGGGGACAGCCAAATTTCTCCACAAGAGAAACAACAATAACAAAACAACAACAGCAATGACAAAAAAAGATGATGAAAGAAAGAAAGAAAGAAAGAGAAAGAAAGAAAGGAAGAAAGAAAGGAAGGTAGAAGACTTGGGTATAGTTAGAGGTTTAACATATTGCAAGTTATGAAATTGTCACTTGAGGAGTAAAAATATGACTGAACTAGAGTAAATAACATAGGGTTTCTGGATGATAGGAAAAGCCCACTTGAGCTTGATGGCTGTAACAGGTTCCCCTGCTACCCAAAATTAGAGCAAAGTTCCTATGAGACCTCTCCTAAGCTGAAACTACATAAAGGGAAAGATTGCCTCCACGTTCTGAAGTTCACGTTATGTCACTTCACTGTTATGAATACAGTAAAAACTTGGATTGTGAGTGACATGTTCTGTGAGGGTTCCACAAGATGAGCAAATATTTCTAATAAATTTTAACTTGGTAAATGAGCAATGTCTTTGCAATGTGAGTAGTATGTAATGCTGAATGTCACATGATCACAACTGAGCCAATGGTTCTTGAAATTCACTTTGATATACAAGGGTTTTGGATGATGAGCATGTTCCTGGAACGAATTGCACTCGCAAACCAAGGTTTTGCTTGTACTTGGTTTTTGCTAACCAATAGAAATCCAAAGAGGATTTATTTTTTATAGGAAAAAAGGCCATTTCTATACTAATGTAGTGTAGGCAAGTGTCATAAAAGGCAAGTGTCATAAAGCAAACTTTCAGAAAGCAAGGGATACCTATAACTGGAAATAGGATCAGTCAGCTTTGTTTGTGCTAAAAATACATTTTTTTCAAGTCTAGCGATTGAGTCAAACTATTGCACATTACTTCCTGTAACCTCTCCTCTTAAAGGAATCAAGTTTCCATTATGAAATTAAACAAAACCTAAAATTTTAGACCAGTTGATAGCACTTAATAGCATTTAGATAAAGAACAACAAAATAAAAATGCATATTGTCAAATTTTAATTTTATTATCAAGGCTTCAAAATGTAAAAACCCCGTTGCCATGAAAAACAAATATAACAGTCATTACAATGACAAAATTTTTAGTATAAACTATAGAAAGGCAAAACTGAAAAAGTAGTTAAAATTATGGTAAACTAAAAATAATTTTATTACTGTGATAAAAACACAAAGGATTCTATTAATAATAAAAATTACAACACTTTAAGACATAAATTATTAAGATAATTTTATACAAAAGAATACTGTAACACTATTTTTTCCTACTCCTGATATCCTGAAGTCATTCTCCACTAACCAGCATAAAGAATTTTTTGGGTGAAAAATAATTTTATTTATTCTTTAAATTATTGAAGAAAAGGAAGACATGCAACTAAAGGTAACCTGATATCTAGTATCATACTTTTGACACAAGTTTCACTGGTTTTTCTCTGTTCTCACTTTATGCAGGTACCCTGTTTATCAAGTACTAAGTCCTATTTATTTACTGGATATTATGGAAATCAATAAGATTTTCCTGCAACATATATCACACCTTCTGCTGGCAATGATATTTAGCCCTGAAAGATGTGGGAGGTGAGAAAGGTGATGATAAAGCCCTAGAAATGAGTCTTCAGGACAAAGTAAAAAAATAAGTATATTTGCCAATATGAAGGGTTAGGTTAAAGAGCATTACAAGAAAATGCTGTGTCCAAAGTTGTTACGAGCATTCCAGATGCTCTGAGATCATTCAACGCAGATATGTTGCCTGAAAACTACGTTGCTCTCGTGTGTGAACTCAGGAATTGGATGAATTCTGGTGACGTCTTATGAAAACTTCAGATCTTATTGTACTATAATGGCTATTACAAACCAACACCAAGAATTTGAAGAGTACTTCCTGTTATTCTCTTCAGTGCACCACAGTTAAGGTAAGCACTCTAACACTTTGAAACTGAAACTAGACCTAGTTACTGAGTGTATGGACATAGAACACTAGTTTTAAATTGCCCCCTTCACTCATTCTACCCTTTGACACTTTGTTCCAGGTAAAAAGGCTTTCCTGAATCATCTTTAGTTGTATGTGGCTTATGGGTCATGTGACCAATTTTCCTTTATTGACCAGCATGGTATTGGCTTAAATATGTATTTCCAGTGTAATTATTTTCTTAAGTTTTTATTTATTTATTTTTAGAGAGAGAGACAGAGACAAAGACAGAGAGAAAGAGATTCCCAAGCAGGCTTCATGCTTTCATCCCAGAGCCCAACGTGGGGCTCTATCTCTCAAAGGCGGAGAATACTGATAGTTAGAAATAATTGATATAATCTTTCCCCTTCACATGCCAAAGCTTATGTTTATTAGCTAGTAGATTCATTTCTTTTCCTACTTCAAACATTAACCCTTAAGATGTTGGCTGGAGGTATTATCAGCTTTTAAAAAAAAATCTTCACAGTATTTCTAGACAGAGCATGGTTAATGGGCATCCTTGTCATCATTGTCATTTGTTTCAAAATGTTCAGGACGTACTTCTCAAATGTACTGTTTTATCTACTTTTCGTTCCCTTGTTTCCACTTACATTATATGCACCTTTCCTTATCTAATCATAAGCAGTGATCTTTTACAAGCAAGCTTTCTTTATATTTGCTTGGCAGCAATATTTCAGAATTTTGCAACTTTACCACTAAATCATAATTTGATCACAGAGAAAAGAAATCATAGAATCTTTTATTTTTCTCAGCCCAGGTCACTAGAGACTTTTCAGAGATACAGTTTTTAATTGGAAATTTTATAGACATCTGAGCACATTCAACAGCAAGGTGTTTGAGGGAAGATGGGCTTTCACATTCCACATTGCAACTTTTCTTTCCGAACAGGGAGACAGCATCTCCAATTTTGATTTATTTAAACGGGGCGTCTCACCCTCTTGTGCTGAATAATCACAGGAAGGCTGTTCTGTGCACTGTGGGATGTTGATTAGCATCTCTGGATCCTACCTACTAAATGACAGTAACACCTCCCCAGTCGTGAAAACCAAAAATATTTGTAGACATGGCAAAATGTCCCCTGGAGGGAAAAATCACCCCCTGGTGGAGAACCACAGCTTTAAAACAAATCTAAAACAAATATAGCAGATTTTCAGGCTGAATTTCCCATAGGAGCTCAGGGAATTTTCATGCAATAATCCATAAAACTATTCTAAGAAAGCATACAAGACAAATGAAGTACAGATTCCATTTTATTGATATAATAGCAAATCTTCCCAATACTATGAACGCGTTTATGTTTTTATATTAAATTTAGAAAAGAGTTACGTTTAAAGTGATGTGGCCTGGAGTTGTGCCTTGGCCTGTTAGGCTCACATACTACTCCCGCCGTCATTGTACTGATATCACAAATCGTACTTGGGTCACAATGTGCTCTGCCTATATGCCAAAACAGGAGAAGAAAGGCAGCATTGTCTTCGGAGCTGAACATTTGTTCACTTATCACACATATTCATATAATCATGCCATCTCAGACTGTCTCTACTTAACAATATAACCATTTGAACAAAGAAGAAAATCAAACAGCTGCATAAAAGATGAACCCATAACTGTTTTCACTGATTGTTTTTTACTGTCTCTTTGCATAGACTCCCTGGATCTCTTATGTTTATGATTGTCTTTACCTTCAAAGGGTGAAACAGTCACACGATTGTACTTAAATAGTAGATAAAGAATGAATTAACTGGTCATTTGGATGGGTTCAATCCAATTGGTTGACCCAGAAAAGGTGCTTAGATATATTTCAGTAAAGGCTGACTTGCATACATTTACACAGTTTTGTTGCCTACTTAAAAAATATTCTTATAATTAGCCTTTATTTAACATCTCCCTATTTTCTGTTATTCAAGATAAATTCATCTTGACACAGAATTCCAGAAAACTCAAAAGCAAATATATTCATTCATCCTGGAAAATGAGAGTTAGAGCAGGAAAACTATAGATTTAACACTCTTTCTACACATTTTCCATTAATGCAAATTAAGGAAATGATTAAGAAAGAATAGTTACTTCAACCACAAACTAGTAAGCTTAAGTGACTGAACTAGTAAAATTAGATTATAGAAAATTTAAAGTTTATTTTAAAAAATAGTTCTACTTGTATTTTTACAAGTTGATTGCTTTGTTGTTTTCTCTTTTAAATTAAAAGTGAGAAATGATGCACACTTAAACTATCAATGAAAATTATTTCTCTATCTTGACCTTTATTGCATGATTATTTATTTGCATCACACCATGATTAAAATTTGAGGGGAGGTAACAATGGTTTGTTAAGCATGATTAATAACTTACAGAGTCTGAGCTTGGCTTTCAGTGATGTTTATATTCCAGGGACGGTCTTGAGTGAGACCTAGTAAAAGTATTGGTTTCCTAGTATTAGTGACCGAAGATCATGAAGCTCTGGTGAAAGGGGACTCCCTTAATGTCTTATAATCATATGGCATCTAGAAATGCCTCTACTTCGTAATTCAAATGAAAAAGGATTAGAGTATGCAAAGATGAAAACCTCTAGCATATAGATTTCTGAATCACTCTTGGTATTATAGTCCTACCACTTAAAAGTGAGTTATTTCGGAAAATATTGCAATCAAGACATAAAATATAATAGACAATCAATATGCAGGATGCCAGCAAAACATCATATAAACTATGCATTTTTTCTTATTAAAGTCTTATGCGAGCCATGAATTATGCAAAACAACCGAGAGATCCTATTAAAAAGGCGATACATCTTCAGGATCCTAAGACATGAAAGACCATTTGAGTTTTCCATCTCAAGGTTATTACAGAGTTATCAGAAATCCTCAGAGTCTGAACGTTTTAAATGGAAGTAAGGATATATTGCAAATTATATGATGGTGGAAGAGAAACACTGCAGAAAAAAAATTATTTTTGATGAAGTAATAAAAATCATTTATGTAGTAGGCCCATGATTTGCTCAAGAGCACAATTTATGCAGCAACAGCTTGATGGTAGCAGTGATGTCATTGGTTAGAGCATGTGCTTTGAAGAGGTTTCCATTAACATGCACAACATACCACCCAATGACAATTTATATTTACTTATCTGGCAAAGTACAGTATATTTTAGATGTCTCTTTTAATACTTTAAAGTAAGATTGCCAAATTATTAGAATTAATAGTAATAACACTGCCACTCAACCGTGACTTAGGAGACTCCGATTAATTATGAGAAATCACAGAAGAGGGGGTTCAGATGGTCTGTTATGAGCAAGATTATGGATTTTACATGTAGAATTGGTGCCCTGTGTGTAATCCACCCAAATTCTTGGACCAGATGTAGAAAAGCTAGGTCATGAGTGTTTACGTGTGTGTGTGTGTGTGTGTGTGTGTGTGTATACACACAAACAAATATATATATTAACTTCTCCCTTAAATTATTTTGGCAAAACTAAAGCTGATGAATTTCAGTCATATGTGTCTACAGAAGCAAAAGAGTAGATATCTGGGTAGTCAATGAAAGGAATGACAAAATACCTTTCAGCACAATTTAAACAGTACAATTTTTGCCCCACAGGATGTCTAATTTCAATAATCTTGTGTGCTGTTTTTCAGTTCTCCCCCCACAACACACCCAGTTTCAATTTGAATAAATGCACACTGCCATAGTACTTACAAAAAAGGATTAGAAGGAAACAAAACATAACATTAAAGGTGATATTACTATTGCAAACACCTGGAAACATTCAATTTAACTGAATCACTTTGAGAATACATTCTGGAGAGTTTATAACACACACACACACACACACACACACACAGAACCTTGATGCTTTGTGTTACTATTAGTGTTGTGCAATTACCATATCCCTTGTCATAGTCCAGGTTTTCACTGAAAATGGTGACAGGGGTAGCAAAGGAAGGCTATTACCCCATAAACCTTCAGAAACCTTAGAGCTTATTAAACAAGAATCAGCATATCTACAGGTTAAAAGCAGGGGCTTTAGAAGCATAAATCGCTGTGTGATCTCAGGAGAGTAGCTTGATGTATCTGAGGCTCTTAAGAGCTGCCTTCTTTTTAAAATAGGGACAAGAAGGTAACATAATACTTAGGGTTATGACAGCGCATGCTGTCCCCACACTTTCAGTTGTTCTGCTTTATATCACAAGGGGGCAGGGCAGCTGGGTGGCTCAGTCAGTGAAATACCCAACTCTTGATTTTGGCTCATTAGGACACTATGACAAGGCAGCCATCTACAAGCCAGGAGAAAGGACTCAGAGAAAATAAACCTGCTGGCACCTTGATCTTAGACTTCTAATCTCCAGAACTGTGAGGAAAAATGCTTCTGTTGTTTAAACTGTGGTATTTCGTTATGGTGGCCCTAGCAAACTGATATAAAGAGGCTAGGGATACACTCTGGCTTCTTTCCTCTAGCCAGAATGTCCCTGGGCTCTGCCTGCCATGGGCAAATATTGCTGGAAAATGAATGTGTCACCTGCAGGAGTAGAGTTCCTTGTGATATAACATTTTTAATGTTTACTTATTTTGAGAGAGAGAGAGAGAGAATGAGCAGGGGTAGGGCAGAATAAGAGAGAGAGAGAGAGAGAGAGAGACAGAAATCTCAACCAGGGCCCATACCACCAGCACAAAGCCAGATTTGGGGCTTGAACCCATGAACCAGGAGTCCATGACTTGAGCCAAAACCAAGAGTCCGATGCCCAACCAACTGAGCCACCCAAGCACCACCTCCCCTTGTGTCTATTTTATGTGTCCAAATCTCCTCTTCTTATATAAGGACACCAGACAGTTGGATTAGGGTTCACCTGTATGATGTCATTTACCTGATTACTACTTTCAAGTCCCTTTCTCCAAATGCTATCACATTCTGACGTGCTGTGGTCTAGGATTTCAACATATGAATATAGGGCATGCTTAGGGACACGATTCGGTCCACAACCCTTCCTCCGCTTCTATGGCCTCCCTAGGAACCACTGTGTAGTCTCTGCAAGCTCATCTCCCCCTGGACATGTCTGCAGCTCTCCAGGGACAGCGAATCTAGCTACCTCTGTCGTTCCAGCTTCAGTTGGTGACCTGGGCCCTGGGCTCTGGCAATCCCTCCCCTCATTTGTCCTTCCACTTGAAAACTGGTATAGGTTTCTGCTGTTGTTAGTTGGGATGTCCCACCTTCTCTTATTTAGGTGCTTAGCCCTTTCATCCATGACCCGTTCCCTGAATTAAATTTTCTTTGTTTTAAATACAAATGAGTCTCTTTTCCTATGAAAGAAAAAGTAAATAGATACAGATAAGGAGTAAATGAATCAATGCTTGCAAAGTCAAGAGAATGCAGTGTGATAAGCACCCTGCATGTGCTAAAATAAATGAACAATATTTCCTTATTCTTTGAACGATCTCTGAGCAACTTCTTTACCTCACAGGAAATTTACTTTATATAAACAGCTTCAAAGCTGCTCAACTCAAGCTCTTTGTTATTTGTTATTACTTCTCTCCTTCGTAAATTGTCGTTCCAGAAAACCAAAGATTTGGAGTGAAACTTAGAAATTTCTGTTTTGTTTTTCAAAATGGAAAAAAAAAATGGAACAGGTTTTCTGTTGGGCACCTGGGTGGCTCAGGCAGTTAAGCATCAGACTCGTGATCTCAGCTCAGGTCACGATCTCACAGTTCATGGGATTGAGCCCCACATGAGGCTCGATGCTAATGGCACAGAGCCTTCTTGGAATTCTCTCTCCCTCCTTCTCTACCTCTACTGTATCTATCTCTCTCTCTAAATAAACTTTAAAAAAAGAAAAAAAATAGAAGAATGGGTTTTCTGGGCTCAGTTATAGTCTTAGTTATATTATTTCTAAAAACTGTTCTCTCTCTTCCTCAGTGATGAATAGATTAATATGTGGGGGTTTTCACAGATTTTGAAAATCTGTGTTTTCAGCCAGTTGTGCTCTTTTACAGCTGTGCTACTACCACTTTCTCATCTGCAGTTCGGAGAGAGCCATACCCACCTGAAATTTCACGTAAAGATGAAATGCGAACTGCTCTTTCAATCTCACTCCTTTCTCATCTTTTCCTCATCATAGTATTGTAACTTAACTAAATTTTGTCCTTCCCCCCCCCTTGGAAAAATATCATTATGCCACGCTTTAGTGATGTGAATAAAACGTTACTCCAAGACTTAAAATTTGCAAAAAGAGGATTATACCTCAAAGAAGTATTTTATTAATATATCCTTTTGATATTTCACTTCATAATTTCTACTGCATAACACAGCTGCTGGCTTCTCCCCACACAAAACAATTCTCAAAATGGAAGCAACTTCTCATTCTTCCTTCCCTTTCCCTCGATCCTTCTGAAGGTTTTACTGTCTTGCTCAATCCATTCCCTAATGAAAAGCAGCTGCTTAGATTCTCCTCCTCCTTAAAAGTTATTTTTCTTCAACCCTAGATCATCTCAAGTATGAATTTAGAAACAATCAGCATCAACCCAGCAACGCATTATGACAAATATACTTTACCATTTTTGTTCCAATTGTGCAATTGTGTAAGTATTGTCATCATCTTCCAGCATAAAAGACAAGCAAATCACCAACATCACTAAACAAGCAAAGAAAACACACACACACACACACACACACACACACACACACACACACCTGACATCCCTTTTACTTTTGCTTCTATGATCCTGGATTTAACCGGACATCACCAAATATCTTTTTTGCTTTATGGCCAAACATTTGGGGAAAGTGATTCATTTCCACTAGTCTTTTTTCCCTCATCAATTTTTTCATCCTCAACCTCATGAATTCCAATTTTTTCCTTAGCATTTCATTCTAAATACTCTTACCCATGTTTCCAATGACTTTGAGATTATCCCTATAAATATTCTATCAATATGATCTTCTTTGACCTCTCTATAACCTTTAGCTTTCTCAGCCATTGAACTAGGGCTTTTTCTTATATTTTCTGCCAAAGTTTTACTCATGTCTTCTGCCTTTTTTCAGGGCTCCTTTTTTACTGGATAGTTGGTTTTCTGGAAGTTTCTATTCCATGTTTTGCTGCCTCTGCACAGTTTGATATGTAAGACCTTACTTACCTTAAACCATGGCATTATTTATTACCCATGTATGAAGACTCACAAAATACTTATGTTTGCAGCGGATCTTTCTCTCATGTAACACTTGCTGTCCATGTAATTAGCTATATGTAAAATGTCTCCGAGGGAAGACCTTCAGGCGGGTCAATATATTAAATATGTGAAGTTGAACTCATCATGTTTTCCCCAAACCTGTCCCTACAGCTAAGAATAGTTCTACAATCTAATTTTTTTTCTAAATCTGGGGCATCTGGGGGACTCATTCGGTTAAGCATTAGACTTTGGCTCAGGTCATGATATCACAGTCTGTGATTTTGAGCCCCATGTCAGGCTCTATGCTGACAGCTCAGAGCCTGGAGCCTGCTTCAGATTCTGTGACTCCCTTTCTTTCTGCTCTTCCCCTACTCATGTTCTACCTCTCTCTCTATCTCAAAAATAAACATTAAATTTTTTAAAAAATTTTTCTGCATTTATAATTACCCACTTCCAATATTCCAAGTATTTATAGGGACATAATTATAGCCCCTAATACATAAACTGCCCTCTTGCCATTAATGTTGCTGTAAAATTCCCTCATATTCTCATCATTTTTATTTAGTGATTTGCAAATACCCACCTCATCTCCCCGCTTCTTGTCTTGTCTGCCGCATCCCTTGAGCACCTATTTCCCACCCAACCCAGGTTTCATATTGCTCTGGACTGTCCTTCCATAAATACAAACCTGATTCATTGCTCTGTACTTAAAATAATCCCAACTTCCCTACTGCAAGGATGATATTCATGTTCTCACTGGGGCTCTAAGACTCACCATACCTTCCTCTCTTGACAGAATTTCAAGCTTAGTTCATCATTTCATATTTCGAATTCTGCTCTCTAGCTAACAAACAAGTAGCAAATAGAAGTAGCTTCTAGAAGAAAACAGAAGTCGTTGGTGGGGGGCACCTGGGAGGCTTAGTCGGTTGAGCATCTGACTTCAGCTCTGGTCATGATCTCACAGTTCGTGAATTCAAGGCTCGGGTCAGGCTCTGTGCTGACAGCTCAGAACGTGGATGAAGTGTGCTTTGGATTCTGTGTCTCCCTCTCTCTCTCTGTTCCTCTCCAGATTGTACTCTGTCTCTCCATCTCTCTCAAAAATAAATAAAGAATAAAAAATATCAAAATGCTTTTTTTGTTTATTTATTTTAGAGACAAAGACAGAGCACAAGTAGGGGGGAGGGGTAGAGAGGGAGGGAGACATAGAATCAGAAGCAGGCTCCAGGCTCTGAGCTGTCAGCACAGAGCCTGACGAGGGGCTCGAACCCACAAACCGTGAGATCATGACTTGAGCTGAGTCAGACGCTGAACCGACTGAGCCACCCAGGCACCCCTAAAAAATATTTTTAATGAGGTATCTTGGAAATTAAAAGTATGCCATAAGATCTCCATTCAGCAATTTAACTACTGTTTTCCTCTCTGTCTGGGATCTCCTAACACGTTTTCCTTCCTAGTAACTCCAGTCAGTATTTTTGTTTTTCTGTTTGAGTGCTTTTTTCTAAAAAAAAAAAAAGCAGTTTGTGTGCATCAACTGTTAGAAGACCTCTTTTGATTACCCAATCTGTATAAATCTTTAAAATTAAAAAGAGATGGAAGGATGTCATCTACTATAGTGTACTGGCATCTCTTATAGCAATAACTTATGTTTTGCTTCCTGTATTACGGAATCTGGAAAGCTAAATTTCCTTCCCCAGACCACCTTGTGACTGGGCTGATGGATATACTGAGATCCTATCTATCAGATGCAATCTCACAAAATCTGAATTTAGAGCCTATTTATAAAAAGAGAGTGCCACCACTTTGGACTACATGAACCATGCATTTGCAATTAATAATCTAACAGAGAGAGTTTGGTTCTAGAATGAAATATGGAAATAGCGGGTCCCTGATCCATGGACAGAAGTAGCAGTGATGTATTTCTAGAGACAGCAGCTCCATTGATGGTTTATTGGTTCCCCAACTGTTTGATTGTGGCACAGAGGGACTTCTCAATTTTTTTCTGGAAGTCTTACCTAGATGTTAGAACACACTTCTTTGGGTTTGCCAGTGATTGTGGAACACACTGTGCCCTATCTTAACCCCCTTTCTGCTTAGTATAGCTGGATATCTTCACAATAATTCTATTAGGTGAGTAACATTATTGTTTGAAATTCATAGATAAAGAAGCTGAGGTACAGAAAGTAAGTCTTCCAAGGTTACATAGCACGCAGTGGATCCAGGAAATGAACTCATGCATTCCCTCCCAAATTCTGCCCAAATACATGTAGACATCTATTA
The DNA here is from genome assembly GCA_004023785.1 of Mungos mungo. NCBI lineage: Eukaryota > Metazoa > Chordata > Mammalia > Carnivora > Herpestidae > Mungos > Mungos mungo. The sequence continues at coordinate 112,452 of PISW01005606.1, read as the reverse complement.
TCTCTTCTATGTTGCAGAATTTCCAGTCTTTTAGTCTTGCAGGCTGATTTGATTTGATTTCTTTTTTTTAAGCATTTTTTAAGCTTATTTATTTTGAGAAAGAGAGAGAGGGAGAACATTTACACCCACGAGCAGGGGAGGGGCAAGAAAAAGAATCCCAAGCAGGCTTTGCACTGTCAGTGTGGAGCTTGACACGGGGCATGAATCCATGAACCATTAGATCATGACCTGAGACACTTAACTGACTGAGCCACCAGACACCCCTAGAACTTGATTTCCTTAGAACATTTTGGAACTCTATTCCTAATGGTATATGCACATTAAAGGAATTCATATCAGAATGCCATCTGTTAACACAACAAGAAATGTAATTCCCACAGAGATAAAAATGTTTATCTCAGCCTAACTAGCACTTTTTTCTGTCTTGTAGGAGATCTGTGAGGGAACCCACATCATAATTAAAATGTGCTTCATCAATCATTAATAATGAAAAATTAAAGGAATAAAATATCTAAAGGCTTTTGTATTCATGAAAGGTGTGATCTTAAATATGGGAGTGGGTTTTTGGAAGTTATTTGGCTTTAATATCTGTACAATTTTTATTATATAATCAAATTTGGAAATACATGTAGAATAGTTTTTTAACTTTACTAAGCCCACTCCCATGGATAGCTCTTTAATAAAAACTGTCTAAAAAAAAAACTGTCCATATTTGCTTCTATGGTTTCCTTGTATCTTAATTTTTTCCATTGGTTGACCTTTCTTCTGAGTAACCCTTTCCTTTTTTGGATCTAATACTTACGTTCAGTAAATTATTGCTTATGTCTTCAGGCTTAGGGACTATTGTTTTTTATGAATTCATTTATCACTCAAAAGGTAATGTTGTTTACCTTACCTTGGATTTCTTACAGAAAATTCAAGGCCACCTCTCTTTACCCAAATACACTTACTATCCTTAATTCTAATCATTCATTATCTATTCTTCCAAAGAGAAGGAAAGTTCCAAAAAAGTAGAGACTGTCACATTTATTTTTGTAGCCTCAGTTCTTAGCATAGCACAGAGCAGGATCCAAAAATACCCCAAATATTATTATGAATGAAACAACAATATATTTGAAAGGATTTTACTCATTGTAAAATGCACACTAGTATATATTGTTATTATGAGGTTTGTTGTTCAAAATATACTTTCAGGATTTAAATATAATATCTATTGTGTTTGCCAAAGAGCAAATTATTAGAAGTTTTATGTTCTTTATTTTTTATTCATTTCCATAGTGCTAGCTCCCAAGAACTCAATATGGTAAATTATCATTTTGAGCTCTGAGATAAGAGAAAAAAGATAAATGTATATTATTTCAGCACTTCACACTTCAGAATTGCTCCAAAAATGCCTTCTGAAAAATGTGAATACTCAATTGCCTTATTTGGCATTTCTAAAGATGAACGAGCTAAAGAAAATATAAGATTAATTCAAAATATCTCTACTGGGGTAATAACTTATTCCCAGTATTGTACCATAAATATGCCACAGCAGCCTTATTAACTGATTCAATCTAATTAGTGTCAAAGGCAAGGTGCATGTCTTGAATGTAAGACTGCATTCAACAATAGCCATTAGGGCCAAAATACACATAATGAGACACATTTTTCAAAGAAATGTTTTCATTGTGAGGATTTCTGAAAAGATGTTATGGGATGTCAGTTAGTTTACTCCAACAAACATTTCCTGAGAATTTATCATGTACACAATGTATTAAGTTCAAGGCAGGCACAAGTGAATTAAAAGCAATCTCATCAAAGAGTTTATAGTTGGAAAATTAGATCTTCAAAAAGAAAATTCTAATTACATGTGACAACTGCAGTGATAAAAGTTTCAAAGTGCTGTAGGGGAGAAAAGAGGAGGATATATAAGCCTTCCATAAGGATTAGAGTTGGGATAGTGATAAGAAATATGGAGGTTTTCTGGGTAAGGTAAGATCTGAGCTACATGCTGAAGAATAAGTCTGAATCCAAGAGAATGGGAAGGGAACAATCCTTTTTCAGAGCAAGGGACTTGTGAAGTTGGAGAGACGTGAAACTAATTGGTAGGTCTTGGAACCAAAAACAGATCATCAAAGTAGGAATATAAATTGTGAGATGGAGACTTAGTGGAGGATTGCATCTTTTTTCAGTGACGGAAAGCATCCATGTCATGAAAGTTCTTGTCTGCAAGGATTAAGAGTGGGTGGTGGAGACTGCCCAAAATATCTGTGCACATACAGTGTTTTGCACAAAGATGTTCTATGCCTGTCATTGCCTCATCATATGCTGTGCAAACTTTAGTAATAGAGACATAAAGATAGTTAGAACCCATTTAATTTGCTTTTTCAAAAGTTATCTAATGTGAACCCCCTTCCAGATTTAAATAACAGGGAATTTAGTAAAGTACTATAGACAACACTTGAACCTGAAAAATGTAGTACCAGTGGAAATTTCTGCATGCCCATTAAGCAGGCTTGCAGTGGTGGGTTACATTTGTACCTCATTATTTTATAAAATGTGTCTTTCTGAACTGCGCCCAAACTGTAACTTCAATAGTATCCAGGCTAAGAGGCAGCCTGAAAACTAAAGCTGGAAAAGTGAGGTTACAAGTTACATAGTAAAGTTGGAAGATTTTTCTTACTCACTCTAGTGGAAACAAATCTTACACAGAATACTGCAATTGCTTCTTTAATCTGTCATCCACATCTGTATGCTTCTCCCCAGAAGATGTTTTTCCAACCTGAAGCCTAATGTACTCTTTTTAAAACAGTAGTTGTGTTCTCCACTTCTACTCTCAGTTAAGAACCTTATAATGAATTAGCACTGCCTTTAGGATTAAAATTTAATGGTTAACGTAGCCTATCAGCCTTGCATATTTGGTTCTCTATAAGAATCTCTAGCGTCAAATTTTGGTTTCAGGAGCCCTCACCCCAAACGAGCCCCACTAGCTTGTTTTTGTACCAGCACTAAACCATTGTATGAGGAATTCTCTCTGCCTAAGATGTTTTTGCTAATTCTCCCCTTGCTCCACATCCTTTCATTGAGTTTATTTGTACTCAACTTTCAGATCTCATCTAAAAGGTCTCTCATTTACAAAAACCTCAACCAACCTCTTTATCGGTCCAAACCATTTTTAAAATGTGATTCACTGCAGCATTTACCTCTCTTTCCAAGCACTTACTCAGTTGTAATTTCACACTTTATTATCACTGTTGTTGTTACTATCATTTGAATAATGGTAACTCCTTTTTTATGAAGTAAATTCTATGGGGACGGGACCAGAACTCTTTTAGTGACCACTGCATCCCCACGGCAATGCCTAATATATTACAGCTATTAAAAAATAAAAGTTAAACTCAAACTTTCAGTAAGTACATTTTTTTTTGTAATTGGAAAGATTTGATGGTGCACATGGATCTTTAAGGTAGGTGACTATTAAGTGGTTCTGTTGCTCATATCTGTGATGTAAAGTGTTTTGAGAGAGTGAATGTTTCAAGGAAAAATTTTGAGCCAGATTGATGGGACCTGTTTGGAGTCTTAATCTGTTCTCCACCAAAGTAAGTAGCGATGTACGGATGGGGTTGTTTTCCTAACGTCAAGTTTAGTCAGAAGGGGTTTCAACTAGGTCATTCTTGGAGCTTAATACGTACTTTATCTAGTGGGAAGGGCACAGCAAATGAGATTCTGACTCATAATTAAGAAGAGTCGTGATCAGGGACCCCTGGGTGGCTCAATCAGTTAAGCATCTGACTTTGGCTCAGGTCACGATCTCACAGCTTGTGAGTTTGAGCCCTGCATCAGGCTCTGTGTTGACAGCTCAGAGCCTGGAGCCTGCTTCAGATTCTATGTCTACCTCTTTCTCCGCCCCTCCCCCACTAGTGCTCAGTTTCTCTCTCTCTCTCTTTCTCTCTCTCTCTCCCCCCCTTTTTCTCTCTCTCAAAAATAAATACAAATTAGAAATCAAAAAATGAAAAAGAGGAGTAGTGACCAATGGCAATAGGAGAAGTCTAAAACTTGGAAGTAACAGCTCACTAGGTGGGAAACAAAGATGTGTGATTCCTGGGGCCAGCTGAGGCAAGGAGAATGAGGAAATGACAAGAGACAGTCTACAGGACTGTAGTAAGAGGTAACAGGAAGAGGTTGTAGCCTGCTCCACAGGGAGAAGATGCTCAAGTGTGTAAATCCGGGATGCTGGTGAAAAGAAAAACAAAGCCCATGTCATGACAATTGTAGAACCAGCAGAGAACTCAGAAATTTCTGTGAAGGAAAAGCTTTAAACATTTACTACTCTAGAGAGTGCAAAGCCGTCTTTCATAGCACTGATGGATTAACTCTTTCTGATTTCCTCACCTCTTATCTGACCAACCTCTTTGTTCCCAATGGGGTTAAAATAGCAGAAAAGAAATGGAAACTCATGAGTGATAACTGTGAGTTGAAGAACCATACCTCCATCTCAAGAAAGCCAGGAACCCAGGACAACTGGTTTTAGCAGGCCAAACAACAACAACAACACAACAACAACAACAAAGACAAAATCCCCCCTCATTGAATGATGCTTATAGTCATATTGACCAATATGTTGAATGGTCGTAATGAGTGAATTGAAGATGTATTTTCATTACAAAGTGTCTATTTGACTTTCTACTATTTAATAATGACAAAAAGACTGTCATGGCTGTCATTCTAACTTTTCAGTCAGGATTAAGGGAAGGAGTGTTAATTTCAGGAAGGTTTAAAAAAATGGAATAAAAAGTAAATTCATAAGTACACCCCATGAGTACCACCAATTCAGTGTACCTGTTACATAGTACTTTATGCACATTTGTTGAATGAGTAAGCTGCATTTTCATCTTGCCTTTTACTAATAAGCTGTATGATCTCGGAAAATATCTGATAAAATTAACCTCATGTGTAAAAGTAAGAAAGTCTTCTGGCTCTCATAATCCATTTCCAATCTCAAGTGTCTACTATTATTTAGTAACCTTAATTGCTTAGAAATCCATTTGTAGGAAGTTTAGATTACTATAATGCCCCCAACTAATAACTACTATGCATTTTTAATATAGAGATACCAAATGAATAGACATATACCTGACATCATGGAGCTTAACATTTTGCTGAAGAAGAAGAAAATAAATTAGTGAAATATATTTTATAAATGAAATGAAAGAGCACAGACTCTAAGGATATAATATAAAAAACATATTTAATACCTTTAAAAAATAGATGTTGGCTCTTTGTATGCAAAACCTTAAAACCAGAATTATACTTAGGATATCAATAACTTCAACGTCAGCTTAAGTTTGAGAACAAAATAAATACCTACTACTTAAAACTAAGAAGATCTTTTTTTTACCAATATGTTTAATATAAATTTTTAAAGTTTATTTGTTCATTTTGAGAGTGACAGAGACAGTGTGAGCAAGGAAGGGGCAGAGAGAGAGAGAGGGAGAATCCCAAGCAGGCTCTGTACTACCAGTACAAGGCTGAATGTGGGGTTCGAACTCACAAAAACATGAGATCATGACCTGAGCTGAAATCTAGATGGACACTTAACAGACTGAACCACCCAGGTACCTCTATAATAGATACATTGTTTGGCTTTATGAATTGCTTATTTGTGTGGGCAACTGCAACTTAATAACATGTTTCTACCAAGCATCTTTGAATGCTTGACCAATTTTAATCTCTAGGTATATGGATTCAACCTGCAAAGAAAGAACATGGCATGAAATGCTTAATTAGTTGTGTAGAGCAGCATTTCATGAGTACGTAGGGGATGATATAAACTTTATATCTTTTGTTTGCTTCTGAGAAAAGGAAAACAATTTTCTCCCTTTTTGTTAATTCTACTCAAATAATTTGAATAGTTTTATATATATATCAATAAATCAAAATAAACATCATGGGTGGTAAGATAAACATCATAAAATGTTAAGAAATGTTATATCATCAGTAAATTTTATTTAAAAATATTTGAGAAAATATATTTGGTAAGATTAAACTTTGAAAAATACAATATAGTAACTATCTTGGGAAAATCACATAAGAATAGCTCTCCAGTGGGAGGGAACAGCCTGAGATATTGTACCTCCAGAAGATACCTAATAGTCACAGACTGTGGATTAGACATCAGACATGATGTGAAAGCTTGTTTTTAAAGTCTTAAATGTCATATTTTGAATTTTCTATTCACTTTACTTTGATGCATGTAAAAGTTTAAGTTCAACTACATGAACTTGTGTAAAGCTAAGAGACAAAAGTCATAAGTCTATAATACACTCGCAATTCATACATGCCACCAACTCAAAGAAGTTACCCATTAAAACTGAGGGGGAAAATTACCAAAAAAAAGTCCCTATTATATATTTTATTTTAAGAGAGCTATCTTGGATTGTGGTCACCAATTTTAATGTGTGTGTGTGTGTGTGTGTGTGTGTGTGCATGTGCATATGTGTGTTTGTGAGGGGGGTATTTCCCCACAAATAAGCAATGCTCAAGATATCAGTTACATGTCCTTCAATCCAACTCAATTCTGACACTACTCAGAGATAACATCAAATGCCACAGAGGGCAGAGCCCCCACAAAACTCCCCTCTCCACAACTTCAAACACCAATAACAAGTCCAGGTTGTTGACTGTGTTTCTGACCAACTGGTTATAGATTGCATATTTCATCATGAGCCCCTTCCTTGGGTTCTATTAATTTGCTCTGGGAGTGCCACTGCCCCCAAATCTTCACACGCTGATCATCCTGGAAGCCCTCCAAATCCCATGTTTTTGGATTTTTACAAAGGCTTCATTACATTGGAATGATCAACTACATCATTGACCACTGGCCACTGACGTGTCCTCCAGTCCCTCTCCCCTCCCTAAAGGTCCGAGGGTTGGGACTGAAAGTTCCAATGCTTTAGTCACTTGGTTGCTTCCTCAAATGCAGCCATCATCCTTGGGTGATCTAAAAGTCACCTCATTAATATAACAAAAGACATTTTTCTTTTTTAAAAATTTTTAAATATTTTTTTAATTTATTTTTGAGAGACAGAGAGAGATAGCATGAGCAGGGGAGGGTCAGAGAGAGAGGGAGACACAGAATCTGAAGACAGGCTCCAGGCTCTGAGCTAGCTGTCAGCACAGAGTCCAACGCAGGGCTCAAGCCCACAAACTGTGAGATCATGACCTGAGCCAAAGTCACAGACTTAACCAACTGAGCCACCCAGACACCTCAACACATCTCTTTTTAATCTGTCTCACCACATAAGAAATTCCAAGGGTATTAGGAGGTCTGTGCCAGAAGGGATAAAGACCAAATATATATTTCTTATTATAAATCACAATATCACAACAGCTTAACAATATTTTCTTATTATTAAAAACACAAAAACTGCATTTTTTAACAGCAGTACAATTAAGGACATTCAATTAGTTTTGAAAATATCTACAATATTTGGGAACATTTAAGCACTTTGGGACACAAGTGGGAATAGCTGTGAGAATAATATATATCATATTAGGCATATGTTTGAATACAAGTTTCAATTTTGGTTAACTATGTAGGACAATTACTCAGAGTAAAAACTCATAATGATATTAACAAATCCAAGTTTTAAAAAGTTTGACAACAAAGAATTAAAAGGAAATGCATAAGAGGTTTTATAATAGTCTCAGTTGGCGTTGAGTAGAGTAGGAAAAATGCATTCTATATAATCCAGTAGGAAAAATAGAGCTGTGAAAAATCGACATGACTGGAGCCATTTTAAAATAGAGCAAGAGCGGTGACTGCAGAAGAACTACTGTAGCCATCTTTGTTTGAACTGGGCCAAGACCTTTGGGTTGGGCAAAAGGGCAATTGCCTTAAGCAATTGATTGAGAAGTCGGAAGCAAAAGGGACATCCTGATCACAAAACTGATGGCTGCGGACTTTCTTTCGGTAGTCAATCAATGTGTAATCCAGAGTAGTTTAGCTTGCTAATACCCATAGAAAAATTTTTCCATTTCTCCAACTTATAGAATTGCCCTCCTTCCTTTCCTCCTTCCTTTCGCCCTATCAGCAGGACACAGTTCGGGTTTCTACCTGAATCTGTGCTCCTTGAAAAGCAGTTCTTTGATCCCAGATAAGCCCTCAATTACCTCTCCTCATGGCTATTTTCAGGGTAACAGATGCTAAGTAGACATTATATAAGAGATCAAAATGGTAGGTGAATACTGGTGAAAGAGAGGGTTGGCCAGAGCTAATGTTTCTCTACCCAATCTATTCTTTCTTTGGAGTCCTTCTGTATCTTGAGAAGAAACATATTTTCATAATTTACTATATACAATTTAGTAAAATTGTTAATTTCATAATGTATCATACATTACATAACACGCTTTACGGTCTCTTCAACACATTCTATCAGAATCTACATAATTCTTAGGACATATCCAAGTGTAAATACAACATGGACACCATCTAATAAATGGTCATACACTTAGGCTCCACCAGAGTTCACAATTCCTTTAAAGGAAACATCTGCTAAGGATTGAAATTAGTAAATAATAACATGAGCGTTCACTGTGTGTGAGGAAGTCTTAGGTTACTGTTAGTTTGTTATATAACCTACTAATATCCATAAATTTCAGCAGGAATATGCCCTTAATTTAATCACTATGTTGCTCAATTTGTACTTAAAGAAAAAGGGTACTTTGAGAAATTAAGGATCTCATACAATATCACAAAACTATACACTGCATTTTATTTGGCGTGTCCAGTCATTTTCTTTGTCCATTAATAAAAATGCCCTACAGCCCTTAAACATGTTTTAAATATCTATACATTTTCTGCAAAAAGATAAGACCTGCAGGATTTCATTATTGCTATGGAAGCCAGCCTCCAGTATCATTCCAGTAATGGTCACCTTGCTGTGGTCACACCTTTGTCAGTTCGCTTCCAACATGGCATCAGGTTGCCTTGTGTACCCAATAGGACACTGTGGAAATTACAGAATATGACTTCAAGGCTAGATCATGAGGGATATATTGATGTCTGTGTTTACTGCATCACTCCCTTTGGGAGAATTCAGTTGCCATGTTCTAAGTCATCCTTAACACCCCTAAGGATAGGGCTGTGTGGGGAAAAACAGAACTCTGGCCAACAGCCAGATCAGTTTGCCAGTTCTGGAAATGAGCCCATCATAAAAACTGATCCTCTGTCCTTAGACAAGCCTTCAGATATCTGGAGCCAGAGCCATAATCTTAGCAGGAACCTTATGAGAGATTCAGAGCCAGGGCCATTCAGCTAAGCTCTTCCAGGATGTCCCCACACACAGACGCTGTGTGAGATGATGTAAATTGTTTTAAACCATTACATTTTTGGATAATTCATTGCGCAGCTGGATAGCTAGCACAATTACTAATCGTATGGGCACTTTACATACTACATGCTAAATTTTTTTAACAAACTGTATGTATTGGTATAGTTTATTCTTTATGGTCACATTTCCATTTATTTTCCAGATAGTTAATTTTATTAAATTTATAGATGTTAGGAAAAAAACCTACTCACGCCACACCACAGATGATTTCCTTAAGAGAAAAACAGTGCGTTAACAATGCTTTCTTCCCAAATCCCCATATTCATTCCCTCAGAAATATTTCTGAGAGTTTATCATGTGCAGACGGAGGTAATAACATATAAAATCCCTTCCCTCATGTAGATTGCATTCCAGAATGGGGACACAGAAAGTAAACGATGAAGTAAATCAGACTGCGGTGAGTATTATGGAGAATAATAAATCTCTGGCAGGAGGAGAAAGCTTTTGTGAGACAGAAACTGACTCGTGTTTCAATAGAATCTCAGCGCCGCCAATGCCAACAGGCAAAGTTCAGGCAGCTCACATTGTGGACACAATTACCAACGGACACTGGAAAATGCAGCTGCTGGGTCTCGAATTTCAATATAGTACCTTATTTTTCATAAGAGCATTTCCAGTTGAAAATGGGCGATGTAGCCAATTGTTGAATTCAGTCATGTAACTAAACTCCAGCCATAAGATGTCAAGTAAAATAAAGAAGAGTCTGTAATTTTACCCTACTTGCCAACTAACAAGTTAGCTGGCCATTGAAAGTCAAGGACCAGGGGCATCTGGGTGGCTCCGTCAGTTAAGCGTCTGACTTTGGCTCAGGTCATAAGCTCATGGTTCATGAGTCTGAGCCCTGCATTGGGCTCTGTGGTGACAACTCAAAGCATGGAACCTGCTTCGAGATTGTGTCTCTCTCTCCCACTTCTGCTCTGTCTCTCTTTCAAAAATAAATAAACATTAAAAAAAAAAAAAAGAAAGAAATAAAGTCAAGAACCATGCTGCCGTGCTGAGTCCATTCTGATTCGTGTTCAGACAGAATGTTGAATACATATCTGTGGCAGGCTAATAAAATACATATGACTCCTTGGTCAGAGACCAGCATCATTAATAACTCACATTTGTTCCCCATACATCAGTTCCCACAGGGAAATATAATGAGAGCCAGAAGTTATCTGCATATGACGTGGGATGCATCACAAGAAAGAAAGGTCAAAATTAGAAAAGTTGATCTTATGTAGAGCTGCTCATGACCTGTCTATCCTCCCCTCCAGGGCAAGAAAGAGCAACAAGAATATTATCTTTATTGTGAAATGTAAGAGAATATGATGGTGAGGGAGAAGACATCTATGTATATAACTTTGGAATAAAAACATACATCCTGAAAAAAAGGGGAAAAGATTGAAATGTCCTGGTCTGTCTCCATACACAAAAACGGACGGTACACGCTTTTGCTCAAGGGACGCTAGCTGTACAGGAATGGCATCCGTGGGAAAATGTCTTCCAACATGAGGGAGGGTTAGAAAAAGAATACAGGGCATTTTAAGAGTGGTAGTGTTTCAGGCTCTTCTTCAAAAGGTAGAAGATTCTGCAAGTATATAAAGCAAGTCAGATGCTGGATAAACAAGAGAATTGCTAATAACTGTTCAAATTGAAGTCAAAGGTGGCTGATTCTTTGGCACCACAATGTGGAGAGAAACTTCTTATTATGTCCTCATAAATTCACCATTTTGGTTTATTTCAACCTCAAGCCATTAAAAATATAGTATATATAGTAACAGCAGTCCCAGGAATCATGTAAAAATAATATCCACAGTAATAATGACAGAAACAACAATAAGCTTTAAAAACAGAAGAGATACTCTATCTTCCTGTGGCTCTATTTTGTGCACGAGAAAACTTTTATTAGAAGCCTGCCATCAGAATTTTCTTCTGGTTCTACTGTCTCGAATTGGATCACATGACTTTTTCTGAAACTGCAAAGTAGCGTAGAGTATGGAATTACCAGAATTGGCTTAAATTAATCAATTTAGGTGGATATGGAAATGACCACCAGAGGGCGCAATGGGAATGGCAACGGCCCTGGCGTTGGAGGATCAAGAAATGTTCTGAAATACCAGACCAGGTAGGGTAAGTCCGAACTAAATAGGGACTTGAAGGGAGTGAGAGAAAGTGTTCCCTGTAGAAAATACATCATAGGAAGAGGGTGGGGCAGGTAATGTTTCCCCAAAAATAGAAAGAAGTTCAATTTAAACGGAGCTTTGATTTCAAGAGTGTAGTTACTGGAAAAAAGACCAAAAGGCAGATTAAGTTTAATCACGAAGAATCAAGTATAAGAACGTTTAAATTCTACTAAAGGCTATGTTTGTATATGATTCTATGTAACAATTCCAGCACTATTGATTCTTTAACTCCATACAGAACATATCCTACACTAACATTAATTTCAAATTTTGGAACTCCTTTTATAAATTGATTCATATTTATTTCAGTCTTCTGTCTCCTTCACCGAGAATAAATTTTTATTATTTTGTAATATCTTACATAAGACTAGAATTCAAGATGAGACCAATGCTTATATGTAAATAAGGAATGGCGTATATTAATCATGACACAATAGAAATGTGGGAAAGGATAATAACTTAGTAGTTTTTCAAGAAATGTGTAATGTAATGGTTTTATTACGTCTATAGAATATTTCATGTCTTTTCTTCTTCCAGATAATTCCAAGGCTTTTAAGGAGAAATTTTTGTTTAATTTACCAAGCATTTATTTTGAGTTTCTTACCTTCTTTACCCTGCTTGGAGTCATATTGCACAGTTAAAACAAACAAGCCTGCATGGAAGAATTTTAAGGATAAATTACATTTTCAAGATGACTTAAGTGGACTACTCTAACATTAGAGTCCTCTGAGATTTATCCTCATGAGTAGTAACTACATGAAATTCTCAGTCTAGATGAGAGAATTTTCCTTCTTCCTTCATTTTTCTCTCATCACAATGCAGTAAGATATTAAGTGCTCATGGTAGTATCAAAACGGGGGATATTTTTCAGAAGAAACCTCCTGCATTACAACAAACAAGAGAACATCTTAGCAGTCACTCAGTTAAATTAAAATTTGTTTTCATTAGAATTTGATACACAATATGAAATAAAAAATGACAATTTCATAAAAATATGCACAACACACACTGTTTTTATTCTAAAGTAAGACATATTGGTAATTGAACACACTAGACAATGAGACATGTTTTATGGTATGTTTCTTCTTGAAAGTAAGTTATCACCTTACTAGAGTGAAAGAGATTTTAGCTGTTCCATATTTCCCCTTTAATGCAGTTTTGTCGGGGGCGGGGAGGTCATAAAAACATAAATATCCTATGAAGGAGGATTATATAGAAAGAAATAAGCAGCTTTCACGGAATTGTCAAAAAGCCTAAACTTTTATGTAATAGGTGCACATCTTAAAAATAAGCAATTAATGGAATGAGAACATGTTACCATAAGTTAGAAAGAAAGCAGATGACCTTTCACACTTTGTTTTCCAACCTGCCTTTGAGGAGGATACCCCCAAAACTATATATTGAGGTTTAGAAGAATTTTTATCTTGAGAAGACTATGATCGGTGGATTACTTTAGTGTCAAGTGATTCCAATAACTGCAGAGAAGGAAAAACATAATCTTAATATCTTTGGTTTAAGGAAGTAACATAAACGTACCATCATGAGTTTTTACATGAGGCTACCCTGTCCCATTCACGTTAGTGTTATGGAAGTTAAGTTTTCCTGGAAAATACTGCAAGTAAAAAAAAAAAAAAAATTAAGGGGGCACCTGGGTGGCTCAGTCGGTTGAGCATCTGGCTTCAGCTCAGGTCATTATCTCACGGTTTGTGGGTTTGAGCCCCATGTTGGGCTCTGTGCTGACAGCTAGCTCAGAGCCTGGAGCCTGCCTTCGGATTCTGTGTCTCCCTCTCTCTCTGACCCTCCCCTGCTCACGCTGTCTTTCTCTCTCTCTCTCTTTAAAAAATAAATTTAAAAAATACTTTTTAAAAAAAGAATAAGAATTAAGGCTCTGGACAGAATCATTCAGAACCCGAGTGTAGAAAAAATTAAAAGGTAAAATATACAGCACGCACAGGAACTGAAAACACGCCACTGTCAAGATGTCATCACCTCTTTCTGCTTCACTTGGCATCAGTGATGAGTGCTGGGGATTACTGGAAGGAGAGAGAGCAGGGACAATTCCCAAGAAATCTTTGGAAGACCTTAGAATAAAATCAAGTGAAAACTGGAAAGTGCTGAGAACATTTCACCAACATAGTTCACAAAGTTGCAATTTTTCTTTTCCCACTCAAAAGGAACAGTAGACACTAACAACCACGACTAGATTATAATATCTATTTTTGGAAGTAAAATAAGTAGTTCTGTTTTCTTATTTTGTGGCTTTTGTTCTTTTGATGACTTCATAATACTATTACCACTTCCACAATTTTCTCTCTTATTCTACATTTACCTTTGAAACTACGCTCCTAGATTAGTGTGTGGCAGATGGGTAGGAAAGCATAATTGGATTAGTTGGTGTGGAGCGTGTTCGTGGTTGGTAAGAGAAATAATGAATTTTCTTTCCTGTCCGTATTCAACTTTCTCAATTTCTTGTAGAAAGATGCTGAAAATAGCATTTCTGCTTAAGTATTTATAGCGTGTCAACTCCTTGTGTCCTAGCAGAAAATATATAAAATTTGTTCTGCAATGTCCAGCTTGTTTCAATACATACAAAGTAGAATAATTCATACATGCATAGAAAAACCACTGAAAAAGATGTCATGGAAATTTTTAAAGCCCTGTACATTTTATTATCTCCAATTTCCCTCTCTTGTAAAATTCTATTCAATTACCCATTCCTTTATTCTTAGCACATATGTTCTCAATTTGCACTGTATCAATTTGCATTTATTTGTAGATTGCTATTGGTAAAATATTTCTTAGTGTTGTGTGAATGTACATTTATTTTTTTATCTCCACAACTGGATTGAAATTTCGTGTAGGACAAGCACTTAATTGACTCTCTCTGCCTCTAAGCTAGAACGAGTACTCAATAAAAGTTTATTGAAAACGAAAACTCTTGCCTCAAAATCACTCTTCACCACCAAACACAGAAATCATAAAGGAAAAGATTGACTGATTGGACCATACAAACATTTTATCTTCTGTGCCTTAAATAAAAATGAATGAGCAAAATTGAAAAGTAAATAAAAATTGAAAAAACATAGACAGTATTTACAATATACAAAGCTTTAATCATTACTCAAGGAGATAGTTTAAATCAGTAGTAAAAAATGAGTACTTTAGGATGTGAGAAGGGGTTATGATCATGCAATTTGCAATGAAGATGATAGATGTGCATATATACATGGAGATTATATATATAGATACATAGATACATAGATATAATCATATGAAAAATATACTGACACCAATATTAATGGAAGAAAATATGATTTAAACTAATGCAAAATTTGTGTTTATCTCTTAAATTGGCATAGAATCTAGGAATAATAAAGCTAAATATCAGTATAGTTGTGGAAGAATCAGGAACGTTTTTAGACCTGTGGGTGGAGTGCCACATGCTATACACTTTATGGGGGAAGATTTTACCATATGAATCATATATTTAAATACATATTCAAACCTTGGCCCACAATTCTACTTCTATGAATTTATTGTAAAAAATAATGTATGTATTTAATAACATAAACTTTGTAGACAATCAAAAATATTATCTGGAAAGGATATCATTTCTAGAAAATTAGTGGTAAAAATAAAAAGGCTGAATATTTGTCTACAGATTTCTGGTTGGCACATTGCATAAACATACTGCATATGATGGATTTAGATTTCATTTAAAAAGTGAAATATAATTCTATGAAGAATAACTGATTTTCGGGGTGCCTGGGTGACTCAGTCGGTTAAGCATCCGACTTCAGCTCAAGTCATGATCTCATGGTTCCTAGGTTCGTGCTCCGCTTTGGGCTCGGAACTGACAGCTCAGAGCCTGGAGCCTGTCTTCAGATTCTGTGTCTCCCTCTCCCTGACCCTTCCCTGCTTGTGCTGTCTCTCTCTCTCTCAAAAATAAGTAAAACATAAAAAAAAATAAAAAAGAATAGTTGATTTTCATACTTTAAACTTTTATTCACATAATTACTTCACAATACTTAGGCCTTAGATCTTGCATTCTAACATACAATAATTGTCCAAAAACAATCTAAATATAAAATGTTATTAGATTGTATAAAATTATTATACTTGTGACTATTTCTACCTTAAAAACACTGTGTTCAGGATTATTTCAAACTCAACTCTTTTCAGAAATTAGGTAATATCAAATGCACTATGTATTTTTTCTTGAAAGAATAACTGATAACACTGATAATCGTGTTATAAGTAATTAAATGTTAAATTACACACTATTCCATACTAGCTGAAGTACCAGAGAAAGTCTGTCATTGATATATAATTGGTACTCTGCTAGATTCAGTGTGACCAAAGAAAAGCAATTTTTCTATGTAATAAGTAGTCAGCCAGCAACTTCCTAGAAATAGAAGAGTAATGGAAATAGGTCCCTTTTGGGGTAATCGCCTTTAATAGATTAGAGAAAATAATGCTAACTGTACATTGTGTTTATTGTTGTTTTTCTTGGCCTCACATATTGTCTTCATGTTTTTTGTGACATAAACATCTGTTTTCTTTGCTTGTGATTATAATTCCAACAGAAAGAAGCTAGACAGAGGTAGCAATTTGATGGTTATGCTTTTCTAAGTGCAAAGATAAGTAATAATAAAAATAGTAATCATGTTTTCAAGTAGCACAACATGTAATCCCTTTAAAAATTGAAGTATCTCACATGTAGCAGAGCAAGTGTGACCAATTCCAGTTGGTGGCTACAAGGTATATGGGAAAACTACTCCAGAAAAGATTAATGGAGCATACCTTTTAGGAAAAATAATATGGTTGATCATAATATTTAACTTACATACTTATAAAAAGGATGAATTTGAAAACAAACCAAAAGCCTATTTACTGATAGCTCATATTCCTGCTCTGTGACTCTGACTCTCAATTGTGACTTTCCACCTATAATTTTTTGGTAGATTTATGGCTGTATATATTTTTTTCAATTTCTGTTCTCCTCAAAGCAAGCTGCTCATGTTTTCAACTGTCACTGAAGTATCTCTTGAAGGTAAATAGAACAGTCGAGAAGCTGAGAATAACTGATTTGCTGGAAGTAAGAGAAAGGTTCTCCTACCACTTGTAATTTTCAACGAAAGCTCCTACCAAGAATTTAAAGACTCAGCCTGGGAGGCTAACTCTACAGCCCAAGATAAATTTCAGCACTCCTCAATTCTCTGAGCTCATTGTGATAGTAGTCTTAACAGTTAAATAAAGGAGAATGCAAATCCAAGTTCATGACATTCTGTAAAAAGCAAAACTATACAGACAGTAAGAAGATCAGTGGTTGTCAGTGGTTAAGGGGGAGGGATGAGCAGATGGAGCAGAGGTGCATTTTAAGGCTGCTCAACTATTCTGTATGACACCGTAATGAGGGTACATGTCATTACACATGTCTCAAACCCATAGAATGTATAGTACAACATATAATGTGAACTATGGACTTTACTTAAAAATATATCAATATTGGTTCATCAATTACAATAAATGAACCACACTACAGGTATGGTGCTGCCAGTGTCCGTACAAGTTCATCCTTTGAACTACTCAGATCTTTGAACTTGTTTCTCACAATAAATTCTCTCTGTACTGACAATGCTTCTTCCTTCATGATGGCAACAAAGCATAATTTCTTTAGAAAAAAAATGTAGAAGAGGAAAAGTAATAGACAATCTATACTAGCCACTTATACAATTGGTACTGAGGTTACAAAGAACATTTGTCATCTACCATTTGGTCAGATCTAGGTTGCTCACCTTGTGGGATAACCCAGATTGAGACTCTGGTTTCCTTGCCGTTGTCAAACCATGCTTATGTAAATATGCCAAGAAGAGACCCAGAGAGTCAACTCAGGTTCAGCCACACCTTCCTATTCTTACTGTGTTGCAACTAACCACCCTTCCATAAAAACCAGGGTCAATTACTTCTGTAAGGATGCTAACCCTGTATTGTGCTGACTGGTTGGCTGTCCGGTGGACACCAGGTGACTAAACAGCACCAATAAGGATAGATTTAGTAAAATGCTAAGAAAGGTTCAAATGACCTAGAATGGGTTTGTCTAGGAGATTTTGCTTAGCTGGGTTCTGAACTTGGAGGTTGGGTTCAGGTCCTCTGTTACTACGTTCATTTTGGCTAAAGGAACATTGCCTAATATAATAGCATGAGAAATAAGGCAAAACATGCAATTACACTGAAGCCCTTTGCTCCCATCAAACTGCTTACATTTTTGTAAGCAAATAATGCCACCCATTGGCCAAAGTAAGTCTCAAGTCCAAGACCAGCTTAATCAGGCAGGGTAATCAACTCACCCACAGTAGGTGGAAGAAGGAATGAATAATTGCCTAGGAAAATTAATCTAAATTATCCTTCAGCTTTCTAACATTTTTAAATGATTAAATTAGTTATTATTTTAATCTCTTAGGATATGCCCTGGCCCAAAACACATACTATGTAAGAATTTGCTTAATAAAAAAAATAAATAAATAAACCAGTGATCACTTGCAAAGTCAAATAATTTTTCCAGCAGTATAAATCCCTAGTACTAACAAATAGTGATTCTACTGCTATAACTCTTCAAACTATCAGAAATAACTAACCAGATGATAACTTGATAGACCTAGGAAAGGAAAATCTTTTACCTCTGTGATATAAGTATTGCACCATGTTAGGAAGAAACTCTTCTCAGAATACTATAATGCTTAAATTTATTTTTCTTAAATAAAAACTCTTAAGGCCCAAGTAAGTTTGGCTTCCTTAAAAGAAATGCAAATTCATTATAGAAAAATGTTACTGAGGCAAAATTTCAAGTATAGCAAGCTAAAAATCCCAATTAAAAAACCGATTGTCTATGTGAGAGAATGTTGGCAAGGAACCACATCAGTGGGCTGTACAGCCATTGCTTACAGTGATATATCAAAAGCATCATTTATGCTGTAAGATGATATTTAGAGTCTGTATTTAAAATTCAAAGTGAATATGTTGAAACTAATAAGAGAATCAAGATATCTTTCCAAATTTTGCACTTTTCCTGTGATGACTACCTTTATGTTATAAAGTGTATCCTTTAAATACTGATGTATATGATAGTCCTTTTCTTTCCTTTAATCATTTTTATAGAACCTGTTATTCCATCCATACACAACTATGCTTCATATCTATAAAAAAGTAGCTATTCTGAGGCGACAGTCATAAATGGCTTTCTAACGTGTAACCATCCACAAGCCGGGAGCTGTGTGTGACATAAGCCATAAGACTGTGGAAACCCTCAATGGAAAGATCTCATTTTTCTCTAGGTGTGAGATAAAATTAGAACTATTAAAGAAATCTGCACCCAAGCCCCTTTGTCTATCTATTATTTCTTCCCATGGTATCCAGCCCTCCAACTGAAAGCCACACTCTGGAATGATGTTTGGATCATACAAGACAGCAGAAATCCAACCAGCATCCTGAAGTCAGTGGTGAGCTTTGTAGCCAGCAATTGCTGCTGCTGAACAATGTGAATGGGAACCATTTTTCAGGAGGAAAATCAGATTGACACTTTGATTTTAATAGATCATAAAATACGTCTGGAATTTTTAGCAAGTAAGATTTCCACTATCTACTTTATCCATCATAACAAATCCCATGGTAACCCATATGTTATTTAAAATATTTTGCTCAGATTAGACAAATATATTGTTCTGTTGAGAAAAATTAAGATTTGATTCTCCATTTTGCTCCATTTTCCCCATGGGTATCATTGATATGAATAGAAAGCTCTAAATCAAATACACTGTTGTTCTATATTTTTAACTGAGATAAATATGCAAGTTGATGACCTCTGCTTTTTCTAATATTAAGCTATAAATAAGGAAAATAAGAAAATGACTTAGACTAGCTGGAAAATATCTGAATTCAGTCACATTCATGTATGAATTATTTTGCCTCAACCTCAGAGTCATTTAAAGGGAATTTGTGTTTTCTGTTGGACATTATTAGACCTATAAAAGTATTACTAGGCATTATGCCATCTCGGCACTCCAGCATTGTGATGATAATGGATTCCTCTTTTTGCTTCATTTTAAAAGCTGCTACAAGATTAAAAAGAAGAATGAGGACTTATGATATCATTGTGTATAAAATAAAGTCGTATAAACTAAGTTCACTATTAAGTCAATAAGGTAAAATGCTATGTGCTAAAAAACTACTTTAGTTTCCTAACCATTAGTTTTTGTCAAAGCAGGTATTTTTATATGGACTAGAAAGTTTGTAACTTTGTACTGTTGCATTTATATGTGCATATATGCACTGTATGCACGCACACAGATACATGCCCACATATAAAAACATGCAATATATGTGCATGTATTTATATATTTGAACATACAGGTATTTAAGACTCATATGTATGACGTGTGTGATTTGCATGACAAATCTGTATAATATGATGAATTGTATAATATATATCCACGTATCTCTATGAGTAGGGATCACCAATGCTTTCTGTTATGAGTTGGACTGTGTCCACTTCCTAAAAATATGTTAAATCCTCACCTTGAATAGCTCAGAATGTGACTTTATTTGGAAATAGGGTTTGTAATTACATTAAAATGAGGTCCTTAATATTGGCCCCAATCTGATATGCCGTGCATACTTGTAAAATGGAGAAATTTGGGGCACCTGGGCAGCTCAGACAATTAAGCTGTCTGACTCTTGATCAGCTCAGATCATGATCTCACCTTTAGCGAGACTCAGCTCCACTGTTGGACTCTGAGCTCCCAGTGCGGAGCCTGCTTAGATTTCTCTCTCTCTCTCTCTCTCTCTCTCTCTCTCTCTCTCTCTCTCTCTCTCGCTCTCTCGCTCTCTCGCTCTCGCTCTTGCTCTTTTTCTTCCTCTCCCTGCTCTCCCTCTCTCCCTCTCAAAATAAAAAAAAAACATTAATTTTTTTAAATGATACATAAAAAGGAGAAATTTGAACATGGGGACAGGCCCACAATGAGGAAAGACAAAGTAAAGCCACACAGGAAAATGTGGCCTTGTGATCGAAGCTATGTATCTACAAATCAAAGAATGACCAGGATCGCAGGTGTCAGGGAGGGAGAGATTTTTCATTGTCCAAGGTCCTCCTAGCTGGATTAAGAATTAAACTTTCATGAGGAAGATTAACAAAAAAAATCCAGTTTTTGTTATGTGTCCACAGAGACCCAACAATGAAATCCAGACCTAAAGTCATGACCAAGGCAGGCAGTTTTTGTGGTTTTTAGACAGAGATGATAAACCTGTGAGGAATAGACAGAATGATGAAAATTTATCTTTGGATTTCAGTCAGTACGGAATTCTAACCAGAATTTGGGCTGTGCTAGTAAATTGGTCAAAACTAACAAGTGTGTATATGGCCTTCTCTGCTTTAAAGTCTCTACTGCTAGTGGTAAGGGTCTCCTCTTTTACGCCCTGGCACAGGGAGGCTACCTTCTCATGGGACATTTACTTCCTGCTTTTAGAGGAATAGAGGAAGGACTGAGTGTCCCTTCTCCAAAGGCTGTCTTGTAAGTAATTTTAATTTAAAATAACATGCCGGGGCACCTGGGTGGCTCAGTCAGTTAAACATCCGGCTTCAGCTCAGGTCATGATTTCATGGTTTGTGGGTTTGAGCCCCGTGTTGGGCTCTGTGCTGACAGATAGCTCAGAGCCTGGAGCCTGCTTCGGATTCTGTGTCTCCCTTTCTCTCTGACCCTCCCCTGCTTGCACTGTCTCTCTCTGTCTCTCAAAATTAAATAAAACACATAAAAAATTTGAAAAATCACTTAAGAAATAAAATAACATGCCAAAGTGGCACACTTTGGGCAACCTATCCTTGGCCCCTACACAAATACCCGAAGTTAGAGGTTATAAGTAGGGATTCTCCCCTAGAGTCATCTGAGGGACCATGGCTCTGCCAACACACATTCCTCCAGATCTAGCACAGATGAAATTTCTGTTGTTTTAAGCCTCCCTGTTCTTGGTTTTTTGGTACCACAGCCCTAGAAAACTAATATACCTTACTGAACATTTAAAAAAATAACCAATTGGCTAATGAAAATACTTACATGAATCAAATTTATCCCTGGAGATTTTGTTTTGCATCCTTAAGCATAGATGCATTTTAATCAAATTTGTCATAAGCACAAATGTGAAATTGCTACTTAATATCAGAGATGTCAGCATTAAGATTTAGAATTCTCTCAATACCCTGGAAACCTGGGACAGAACCAACAGCTATCATCTTAATGGGGACAAATGAAGTGTGAAAATGCACAAACTCTAAATGATGTTAAAAATTGTGGAATGTTTGCTACTCACAAATATGAGGCAGCAAGGACATAATTGCTTAAAGGATTGACACAATTTTAGAAGACTACATTAAAAATATTTCAATCATAGAAACTATTATTATTCTAGATGCATGGAATAACATATAAAAATCATATCTAATTAGAAATGTCACCATATAACTTAAATCATTCAGACTCCAAGGTAAAGGCTGTGTGGTTTAATAGCAACAAACACTTGAATGAATTAACTAACCTGAATTTCAGTACAAACCTGGCTGCAAACTATATGATTTAAAGCGGGGTGCCTGAGTGATACAGTCACTTAAGTGTCTGCCTCTTGAGCTCAGCTCAGGTCATAATCTCCTAGTTCATGAGTTTGAGCCCTACATTGGGGTCTGAGTTGATGGCACTTGGGATTCTGTCTTTCCTTCTCTCTGTCCCTTTCCCACTTGTGCACAAACTCTCTCAAAATAAATAAACAAACAAACATAAAGAGTTTTGTTAAATGAAAAAATAAAGCAATTTACTTGTCTTTTTGTAGCTCAATATCATAAACTATCAAAGAAGGGGGCTTATATTCAGTGCTTATTCCCCACAATCATTTTAAGCTACAAGATTCATACTTTTATTCATTCATAGAATAGGTATTTGTCAAATATACGATGTGCCAAGAATTGTGGTATATTTTAAGCCTTTAATAATGAGGAGGACAGATAAGTTTCATTTTGCAGGGAACTTATTTCAATGTGTGAAAAGAGACAATGAATAAGGAGTAAGTACTGTAAAGTTAGGAGGAAAAACATGGGGCCATAAAGAATGAACATGGTGTAAGGGTTCACAAATTTGTTGATCTGTATAAAAAGCATTTCATGAGAATAGTTCATTGAATTTTGGATATCATCTTGAAAAGAAAATGTTAATATAAGAAATCATAGTACATTGAAAATTGAACAGATACCTTTTTTGGAAGGAGATTGGTTTTGTGTGTCCCATAGGTACAAATAGTACCAGGAAGGAGAAGATAATGGTCATAGTTTTAGATTCAACATAAGATCTTTCTGAAAGTAAAAAAAAAAAAACAAAAAAACAGGATGGATTATTTTAATACCATGAGTTCCCTGACGATCATTTGATAGGATATTATATCAGAATTTCAACATTTAGCATGGTACCTTCCATCATTAACACTTAGCATAATTCTTATAAACAATACTGAGTTCTTAAATTTGAACAATTTGTTAATTACTCTGGAAAAAATTCTGAGAATAACAAACCAATAGAGATTTTCATTTCAGTTTTATAATCTGAGAGAGTGACATAATTACTCCAAATATTGTTTGTTTTATCTAAAGGTGTTGGGGTGTGTGTGTGTGTGTGTGCATACGCATGTGTGTGTACTTCCCTTGCTTCCCTTGAAGCTATACATGGTCATTTAATCAAATTTTTGTGGTAGATAATTAAGAAAGGAGTAGGAAGTGAATTTGGAAAGACTATCAACTATTTTAGAATGAAGATATTATGAACAGCAGATTTGGGAATGGAGTGTGGCTGAGAGATGGGCCAGCCAAATGTTGAGTATTAGCATTATGTTGGAAGTAGGCTCCTTTTCTTCCTTATCCCTGCTACTCTGGGACTTTAATGTATTCTCCTTCCCTAAATGTCAGACTTGGAGATTTAAGGGTGTGATAGACTGTGAAGAAAAAAAAATCCAGTAATAGTATATCTGCTACATTATAATTTTAAGCTTACCCAAAATATCAGTTCAACATGACTCCAAAGACCAACTTTGAAATATTTGACTCAAAATCTTTGAAATGATTGTTTTTCACACTAAATTTTGAAATTATTGTGATTTCACAATATTTTATTTTTTTAAGCCAAGACTGCTGATTTTCATTTTTTATTTTATGTCTGAATGCCTAGGAGGCCATTTCTTATTCTCTCATCAGCTCAGTAACCCATTTATAAATGGAGATAATATTTAAATAAAGACAAAGGGCCATGCTAAAATTAATGCATTTTTACACGGCACACTAAGATTTTTGCTTACTGCCTCATTTAAGAAAAAAATAATCTCAGCCTAAAAATATCTTAACAATATAATGGAATTGTTCAAGAAAAGTTAAGTGTCAGCTCTGTCCAGTAATTTTTCAGAACTAAGTAGATATCTGAATTTCGGCCAGACATTTTAAACTAGGGATCTCCAATATTCTTTGATGAGTCCTAATTCGAAGTATGAGCAATTGTTTACAAATGGTGTCATGTAGCTGATTTGAGCTGAAAGGTGTTCTTTCTCGATTTCTGGAGGAAAGCCATGCTCACAGCAGAAACTTACTACATCTTAATTTATAATTTGGTGGGAAGCAGTAAAACATGCAGAATCGTGGCCAATCTATGGCCATGGCAAACTAGGTGAATATAGAATTGTCATGAACCTATCTCAAAGATGCAGTGGAGAGTTATGAGCAATAATTACAGTACAGACTGCAAAGCGTCAACTAAGGGGACTGATTATAGCAGTGGACATCATTTTTCTTCCATATTTCCCTGGAAAATCTACTTTAAGAAGGAGGTATATTCTACAATTTTCCAATTGTATTCCAAAACAGGGAAAATGAGAATGATGCCAATATGGTGACACAGAAAACTCCAGAGTTTCCTTTCTCCTACGAACATACAGAATACACAGCTACACATTGTGTAATTCACTTTGTGAGAAATCCAGAAACCAGATTTCAATGGCTATTACACACTGAGACTGAGAAA
The DNA here is from genome assembly GCA_004023785.1 of Mungos mungo. Taxonomy (NCBI): domain Eukaryota; kingdom Metazoa; phylum Chordata; class Mammalia; order Carnivora; family Herpestidae; genus Mungos; species Mungos mungo. The sequence goes on along the minus strand of PISW01005606.1, from coordinate 87,813 downwards.
CTGCTCACCTTGAAACAAGCAGAAATGGCCAAGATGCCAAAAACTCCACCCCAGGCATGGCGCCTTAGCACTGAGCACTCCCAACTCCCAGCTTTTCCCTGAGAGGCAAAGGGTTTAGACCACACCTAGAGCTCCCCAACTTCTAAAGCTGCCATCGAAGAAACGGGTCCCCAAATCACCCAGCTTTGACAGCCACTGGGGCTTGTATTCATGAGCTCCAGAGGACTATAGCAAACACATAAGTGGTTGTTAAAGGGTCACACAAGCACTCCCTCTGACTATTGTCCCCAGACTCAGTACAGAGGAAACAGACAAAAATGGCTCTCTCAGTTTTTCCTGGAAGAGTTTGAGTGCATACATTACCAATGTATGCATTGCTTGAAGGTCCGGCTTCTAATTAGCCTGCATCTAGTGCTGACTGAGATCCTCCCAGGAGCCTCAAAGAGCTAGTTGGCCCTACCTCACATCCTTCAATTGGCTTGCTCCAACTATAAAACTAAATATCCAGCTTCACCCTAGAAGGATCCTGTTCATGCATTTAATCACCCCACATTTAGAACTATTACAGAAAGGATGCCCTCTTCACAATTACCTATCCCTGATAGGCAATGGGGCTTGCATTCTTAAGTCACACAGAACACTAACAAACAAAGAAGCAGTTTTTAAATGAGTGCACAAATACTCCTTGCAGCACACACCTGAGCTCGGTGCAGAGGGCACAGGCAAAAGCACCCGTCTCCTTGTTTTTCTCTGGAAACAAGTTGACTGAATACTTTCCCAGCTGCTTGGAGGGGTTCCAGTTTCTAAACATTCAGCACATAGGACCTGACTGGTTTTCTCCCAGATGCCTGAAAGAACTTTAGAGCATGTCCTACTGTCTCCCTTGCCACTCCTCACACAAACACATTTCTCCAACAGTAAAACCATGTCTCCAGTTTCTCTCTAGAAGGAGCTTTTCATATAGATGGTACCCCAAATTTTATAGCTTCTATCAGAGAAATTGGATCCCCAATCACCTAGCCCTAGAAGCTGATGGGGCTCAGCAACCACAGTCTCCCAGGATCTCACAAAACAGAAAGGTGGTTCCATTATGGAGCATGAACATTTTCAGAAACTATTCTTTCTGGCTTAGAAAGTATGAGTGAGAAAACACCCAGTCACAGTTTCTCCCTGATAAGGAGCTCCACTGCTGAAAGCCATGCTTCCAATTAGCCTGTGTTGGAGAACTGAAGGACCAGGCAATTATGTCAGGGATCTGGAGCAGTCATACGGGCACTTCCCACATTTTTGGGGACACTGATGGGTCTTGGCACACCACCAACTACTGGAAGCTACTAAGAACCAAACAAAATGGCTTGGACAAATCGCCAAGGTATGAGAGGCAATTGGGATCTCAGGAAAGCTGACAAGGATTAAATTCCTGCACAGAACCACTCTATAAAGACTAGGAGAGGTGTCTGTTTTATCTAATGCACAGAAACCAACACAGAGAGAATAAACAGGAAAATGTATTCCAAACAAAAGAACAAGATCAATGTCCAGAAACCAACCTTAATAAAATGAAGATAGGTGATTTACTCAATAGAGAGTTCAAAATAATAGGCATAAAGATGCTGAGTGAGGTCAGGAGAGCAGAGCATGAACAAAGTGATAATTTCAACAAAGACATAAAATATACTAAAGTATCAAGCAGAAATCACAGAGCTGAAAAATACAAGAACTAAACTGGAAAACTCAGTAGAGGAGTTCAACAGCATACTAGAATAAGCAGAAGAAAGGATTAATTAACTGGAACACACGGCAGAGGAAATCATGTTACCCTATTGTTAACATGATGGGAGAAAAGAAATTTGAGGCTCCTGGGTGGCTCAGTTGATTGAGCATCCGATGACCCAGGTCATGATCTCACTGTTCTGGGATCAAGCCCTGAATCAGGCTCTACCCTGGCAGCCCAGAGCCTGGGTAGGATTCTCATTCTCCCTCTCTCTCCACTCCTCCCCTGTTCTGTCTCTCACCCTCTCTCAAAATAAAAAAAGAAACTTAAAAAAAGCAGTTTAGTTTGGTTGTTGCTTGTTGGTAACCAATAAATGTTCATCAACATAAAATAAATGGACATTAAACAATTCTAATAATTACTGTGTCCCTATCTTGCTTCTTTATCATCTTCTGATTAGTACATTTAGACTTCTCTATTATTTTTAAATAATACACAAAAGTTCTTTAATAAAATTTGTACCCAACAAATTCCTCTGTACCCAACTCTCTTGTACTTAAGCAAGTTCCCAAATGGTCTTCATGAGCTAGTACAAATTCTTTTTAATGCACCATAGAAAGTTATTTATATTCTTGCTTCTGACATTCAATACAGGATGTTCTCTTATCATTCTGTCATGTTCTTTCCTCATTCTGTTTTGTTAGAATTCTCTTTGTTTTCCACCTCCTTGTTTTTGTTTATGGTATTTCAGCTGTCTGGAATGCCCTACATCTCATCCCCAACCCTGCTTCAACATATTAGTGTGTGCGCACGTGAACACAGGCACGCACACACACACACACACACACACACACACACACACTGACCTGCCTAAGCTACATTTTCCCAGAGGCAGACCATGAAAAAAGATTTGAGTACAAGTAGTTTATTTGTGTCTCCAGGAAGTAACACAATGCCTGTAATATAGTACATGCAGTATCTCATGCATTTATGAACCAAAGAATGATAGTTTAGGATGATAAATAACTTACTAATTTTTGCTTAGTATGCTTACATTACTAAAGTGTTTTTATATCAACCATATTAATTAAGACAATTGGAGTCATTTCCCACCTTTTTACTAAAACAAAACTAATAAATGACAAACAAAAATGTAGACTTAACATTTTGGAAATTTCTGGCTCTGCAGTTCTGTTAAAGAAAGCTGGAGTTGCTCAGCAAGCTTGTAGAAGAACATATTTAAGATTAGTCCTTACACTCTTGAGGCTTGGTTTTACAAAACCAGCTGGCTTCCATCTCCATGTAGGCCCATGTTGTCCAATTGAGAAAATCATCTCCATAAGACCCTGCAGTGCTCACTCCCAATTTCTATTTTAACGGTTGATATTATATCTCCTAACTCAGTGGTGGAGTTGCAATGTTCTCAAAAATTTGCTCTATGGCCTTCTCACTGTGCATCTTGTCTTCTACTCATTGTGTAGAGTTAAATCCCAAGTGATAGGTTATAATGACTGAAAGGGATTTGGAAGACAGTTCAATTCAAATATCTGGTTTCATAGCTGAAGGTGAGAAAGGATTATTTTGTTCAAGTTCACAAACAGAGGAGGGATGATATTTAAAATAGTTAACAACTTGGACAGCTGGGTATCAACCAATCAAAACAGTCAGTATGGGCACTGGTCCCTTAGCACAGCCATGAGAGTGCATGGAGAATAAGTATAGACCCTTCAGCACAGACTGTATCATATCCAGGCAGCGCATAATGCTGCTGATTATGTAGCAGCACAGCCTCTTCTCTGCCTCCCCCTCTGCTGTATACTTGTAAAATAAATAGAACTGGTGTCTTTAATATGAAACATTCATTGTTTTACACTTCCTTTTTTCTTGGATAATAATCTAAAAGCAGGAACCACCGGTACAGAAGTTTACATATACAGGTTGGAAGTGATATAGTGAGGACTATGGAAAAATATTTGTTTTAAAGAGTTGGTATCTTTTTGGCTCACATTCAGATCATACAGACCATTCCAAACCAAGTCTAACAAGTCTTTAAAGTAAAAATATTTTTTTAAAAAGGAAGGAAGGAAGAGAGAGAGAGAGAGAGAGAGAGAGAGAGAGAGAGAGAGAGAGGAAGAAAGGAAGGAAGGAAGGAAGGAGGAAAAGAAAGAAAGAAAGAAAGAAAGAAAGAAAGAAAGAAAGAAAGAAAGAAGAAAGAAAGAAAGAAAGAAAGAAAGAAAGAAAGAAAGAAAGAGAAAACAAAGGTTCTAAAATAAAGAAAATTGAATTGCCAATACATGATGGCTTAGCTATAATCAAATGAATTACCATAATGGTCTGAAAGCCCCAGTAAAGAGTTATGAAATAATCAATTGTAGTGAAGAGGGTTATCTTGTACCAATAATGGAAATTAACACTATTTCTGAAGTTATTTGTTTTATTTGTTTGTAACACCTCTGAACATTCCTGATAAATAAGGCTCACTGTGATATTAATCTTGGTATAGATTAGTTTCTCTAAACATCTTCCAACACTTTAAAAAATATTTAAAATGGAAAAAAATAAAGTGAGTACATCACAGCCTATTTTTGCATTAATGCTATGAGGGCTTAACTGGGAACTTAATGTGTAATTCTTTATTTTAATGCACTAATATTATTTTTTGAAGAGATCATCTTTGGAGCTCTCATTGGAACATTAATTTTCATAGATTTCTATATTATCACATTTGTTAGAAGGAAATTCAGCCCAATGTAGCTTGGAAATAATGATTACTTTCTCGAGTGGAAATAAGGGTGGTTGTATTTTGAAATAATTCCTTTTCATAAGTGATTCTTTATCTTAGCTAGCCCAAGTATAGACCATGAATGTTGGTGCCTTGTTTTCTCTAAGAAAGTTATATGCAAATTTTTAACTTTGATATTAAATTTGATTAAATTCTCATTTTTCTTTTAGAGTAATATAGTTCCATCTATTAATTATATTAAAAATAATTAAAGTAGGTGTGTCTGAATGGCTCAGTCAGTTGAGTGTCCAACTCTTGACTCTTGATTTCTGCTCAGGTCATGATCACAGAGTTGTGAGATCATCCTTGCATTGGGCTCTGTGCTGATAGCACAGAGTCTGCTTGGGATTCTCTCTCTTCCCCTTTCTCTTTCTGCCCTCCTGCTCGCTTGCTCTCTCACTCTCTGTCTCTCTCTCTCTCAAAATAAATAAATGGTAAAAAAATAAAAGTAATTAAAGTAATCTTAATTTTGTGTATATATCTGTACACATGTGCATCATGTAAACTGCTCTTTTGATAAATAAAAGTGAAATGATTAGCTTGGAGGATACTAAAATATTTAAAGCATCATAAGGAGACAGGGTTTGAATTAGTAGATATCCTCTTAGTTTCTAATCTATCTCCTTTAGTTAGATAGGCTCTTTGAGGTCAGTGAGCTCTGAAATAATTTTACTATCATTTAGTTTCTCCTGCACCTGCACAATGGCTTACATATGAATGGATTTACAACAATAGTATCATGATTGAAATTATTGCTAAGTTCTCACACAATAATGTGATTTGCAATAGAGACTATTATTACTAATACCAATGGGATGAATTCTGTATAACAGAAATCTTGTTATTATTCCAACATATGTAAAAAGGCTGAGAATACCCCACGGAGAAATTCTAAATATACTGTTTGATGGAGAACTATCTTTGAAATAGACCATTTTACAAACTCTTTTTCATCTAACAGTGGGTATAATTTATGAGTTTTGTACAAAATAGATGTAAACATTTTCAGAAGAATGGCATGTATCATTGAAATATTTTTAGTATATGTAGGCTACCATATAGAATAATAATCAATAGTATGAAGGGATTCATATTTTTAAATGCATGCAAAGGTACCCTGAAATGTTTTTTACTATTGTACAGAATTTAATAACGGATAATATGCATAAATATGCTTATGTAGGATTATACTTACTAGTACTTGAATTGCAACATAACCAGGCAGCTTAATTTTGCAAAAACACATGGTTGCGCTAAGAATATTGCATAGAAAAATCTCCCACTCTTTCCACCCTCTCTTCTATAAGGGTTTGGATGTAAGATAAACAAAAAATATTTTAAAAAACAGTTGACATCTTTTTCCTTGTTTGTCCCTATCAATTTTTTATCACAATATAGATAGTTTTTATGCCCAGGCATTTAATTTTTTTAAACAGTAAAATAAGGAAGAATAAAGAATAGTATCAACACAAAAATAAACATGGGATTAAGAAAATAATACTTTAGGGGTGCCTAGGTGGCTCAGTCAGTTGAGTGTCCAACTTCGGCTCAGGTCATGACCTCACTCTGAGTTCAAGCCCCACATCGGGCTCTGTGCTGAGAGTTCAGAGCCTGCTTCAGATTCTGTGTCTCTTTCTCTCTCTGCTTCTCCCTGGGTTTGCTTTCTCTCCTCAAAATAAATAAACATCAAAAACTTAAAAAAAAATACTTTAATAAATTAAACGTAAGCATGACTCATGGAATGGCTCAGTTCAAGTTCTATCAAAGGACTGTCAGCCTTTGTATATGATTACCAGGTTGTCTGCACCTTTCAAATATTGAACAGCCCATAGAATGTTATGCTTAAACTAAAAAGTACTCTTCAGGGTTGGCAGGGAAAGTAAGAGACAAGTAAAAGATAAGTAGAAAACTGCATAAAACATGATCATAAACTTTGTAAGATAAATTTCTCTAAATGCACTTACTGTTTAAGGGAAGTGATGTCTAACACAGAAAGGCTTCTTAGTAAAAAACAAAAAATTAGAATTAACAGTTCATAGGCAAATGGATACTACTGATTAACTGATTAAAATTCCTGAAGTTTTCACATTAACTTTCAAAAGCATTATATGAATAAATTATTGTCATTCTTAGAATATATATACACACATATATAGGCACATACACATAGAAAGAGAAATTCACATATATAGATAAACACACAACATATGTAATGTGTGCAGTTTTACCCTAAGTATACATTTAGAGACTAAAATTTGTTCGCCTTCAGCTGTGCCATAAATTTCATCTTCGAGCCAAGTTATATGGCTGAGCATAAAAGACTGGGCTTTATAATAGAGGTCCTGACAGAACTATAATTATCCTGGTGTTATCTGGGTGCTACTGTAGTTAATTCTCTTATATACTGATAACAAAAGCAGCAGTGACTTGTAACCTGCAGCTAACACATTTTTATTAACACCTGCTACCGTTTTGATATTTCATTATAGATTTTGGCACCTTATTTTGCCTGATTCCCTTTCTATACTCAATCTTGATTTACTTCAATACATGGAGAAAGGATATTTTCTATTTAGTTTATATTACTTCTTGTCCCTTCTTCCCCCGTAGGGCCATTGCATTTTTAGTTAACTCAGTATATTGTGTCTTTTACTCAGTGAGTGATGTCTTTAGATAGGACCCTCCAATCAATCCATCTAGTTGTGTTCATGTCACATGATTACAACTTGGAGGCTTATGAGATAACTAGCTCTCTCAAGACATTTCCCCACAATACCATTTCTAACATATTTAACAGTGAATTCTTAAACTAATCAGAGTATTAACTAAACATCAAAAATCGAGTAGAACCCTAAGAAAATTTCCACAAACTTAGTTCCAAACTTATAACTTTCAAGAAAAACATGACATGTTTGTATCACAATCTACAGGCTATACCCTAGCTTGATGAACTCAGGGTCATATCATAATTTAATATTCATTGATCCAGTACAAATGTGATTTGTTAAAGCTAGTAGCAATAATTCATGTGAATTCATGCACTGGTTTAGGGGGCAGGGCTTGATGGGGATAACTCATTTGCTTTGTTTTGGAAGTTACATATATGAAAATGTTCAGTTAATTCTTACCTTTCTCTCTATTCATGTTTTGTTCACTCATTAATTTCTCACAACTCCGACCATACAATTTCATCATTCAATCATGGTCCTGTTACTTCCAGGAAGATATCTGGATTTCCAGGCATTAATTGAGTGCTGAGAGTCTGCAAGTTGACCCCTGCTTTCTTTCTCATCTTTTTCCAACTGCTTGTCCCCTCCAAACTCATTCAAAAGTCAAGGTCACATTTGAATTTCTTTCTCATGCTGACTGTGTTCTTTACTTGGTGGGGAAAAGCATGGAGTCAGTAACATGTTTATAAAAATCCAACAGAGTAAATCTTAAATGCCACTTCCTTTAAGACAGTTTCCTTATCTCATGAGAAATTTCTTCTGGCTTGTTGCTTGTCTCACAGACATGACTTAACGAATCTGCACTGTAGGGATTTGAATCATGCCTCCTTCAGGGACCAGCGGTGGAACCCTGAATATGTTTGTTTGTTTGTTTGTTTGTTCATTTACCCTCCATGTCTCAGGCCTTTCTTTTGTTAACTCAGATGGCTACAAATTCAACATGACCTAAGTTCTTCCAAAAGCAAAACCTGACTTGAATTAATCTTATAATCTGCATTATACTTAGTATGAATATTCACCTTTTACTCCAGAAGTACCAGTGTATTTTATTATAGGTTGTTCTCTCAGATCCTCCTGGGCAGGTTAGAATACTTTTTGTGTATCCTCAATAGTGGTGTGCAAACAAAATGTTTAGAAACTAATGAACTGCAGTCCTAACAATTAGAGGATGATGGTCCAAGTCTGGTCTAATTGTGTATATCCAGCATAAACCTTCCATTCCCTCATGCCCTGCAGCGTTCAGGACTTGTACATTAAATTTAGAATGAATGCCTAGACTAGATAGTCACCATCTTGGTAAATATGCCTTAATAACAAACTTGATGGAGAGCAAATCTAATATAGCCTTAAAGGAATTCAACCTGAGGTTCTATTTATTTAAGGACAAATACAGCATATGGGAAGTGATGTTCTTCATAAAAAAGGCTTTTAACCTGGGAGGGAAAAAAGTGAGTAGAATTAACTACATTTGAATAAACATAAGGAAGATCCATGTTGAGGTAGGTTAAAAATGCATTTCTCTCTCAAATGTTCACCCAGATTTCACTTAACTGAAATGATTAAACATTTCTCTTTTAACCTCTCCTTAATATTCTTTCATCTCATATTTAAAGCTTTCCAGGCACTCCTGGTAGCTCAGTAGGTTAAGTATCTGACTCTTGGTTTCAGCTTAGGTTGTCATCTTGAGGTTTTGTGAGTTCAAGCCCCACATCAGGCTCTGTGCTGGCAGCACAAGACCTGCTTGGGATTCTCTGTCCCTCTCTCTCTCTCTCTCTCTCTCTCTCTCTCTCTCTGCCCCTCTCCCACTCATGCTCTTTCTCTCTCAAAATAAATAAATAAACTTAAAAAAATGTTTTCCTGTTTTGAGGGGTTTTGTTTGTTTCTTTGTTTTAGTTTCTCGAAGCCAGACAGAATTATACTGAGCCCATCCAAGCTACCACATGTCAGTCAACCCATAAATGAGGCAGAAGGGAAATCTAAAATGGGTCTCAATTATCCAAGAATATATACATATCATATGGCATTTTAAAACTTGGGGACTATGGGTCAACTGTACATTCAGCCTCTTCATCTAGAGTTAAGGATTTAACTCCATAATTAATGAACTGGAGAATCTTAAATGCAGAGGTAAATGGAGTGGAAAAAGTAGAAAAGAAAAGCCCACATTCCCTCTAAGCATTTGCAGTTGAAAGTTCCCAGCACCGTAGGTAAATTTCCACATATTTATCAGAGAAAAAATATGTTTGGCACGTATATTAATCTGCTTGGACTTCCATAACAAAATACTACAGACTGGGTAGAGTAAACAACAAAAATTTATTTTTTTTTCATAATTCTGGAATCCAAGATCAAGGTGCCATTAGGGTTGTTTTCTGGCGAGTTCTCTTTCTTGCTTGTAGACAGACTACTTCTCATTTTATCCTCATAGTTTCTACTTGGTGTGTGCAGAGAGAGAGGATTTCTGGTGTTTCTTCATCTTCTTATTAGAACATTAGTGTTACTGGGTTAAGGTCCCATTCTGAAGACCTCACTGAAACTTTATTACCTCATTAGTGTCCCTATTTCCAAATGTAGTCACATTGGGAGTTAGGACTTCCATATATCAATGTGGGGGGTGGAAGGACACAGTTGGGCCCATAATTCCAAAAAAGATATCTCGCAGGGTACTGTGGATTTCTTGCAGACATTCGTTTTCTTTCTCTTTCATAAACCTTGATTTCATTCAGGGATCCTCCCTTCTTGCACAAATGCCCCAACAACACCTGATTGTAACTCAAGTTTTAGGGTTTGACCAGTATGATTTTAGGTGGAATAGCAATATAATTTATTATCCAAACTTGGACAATTTCAAGAGTGAAAGAGACACCATTTAATTATGACAGAAAACAGGTTTGGGGAAAACTGGGATGTAAGGTCACTCTTGGTTATGTTTGGTTCAAGAATAAGTTCATGATCCAGTTTGTGGATTTAAAGTACATTTAAAGATATTCTTGGGGGCTTTAAGGAATCCTGCCTCATAATCCTCTTTTGGACAGAGTCTTCCTCCCTCCCCATGTAGAATTTTTAAAAGCTATTATTTTTTTGTTGTTACCATCTAAAAATAAAGTAACCACTGGGGTGCCTCGGTGGTTCAGTTGGTTAAGCGGTTGACTCTTGATCTCAACTCAAGTCATGATCTCATGGTTTGAGTGTTTCATCAGGGTTTGTGCTAACAGTGCAGAGCCTGCTTAGAATTCTCTCTCTCTTCATCTCTCTCTCTGCACTGCTCAGACTCTCTCAAAATACAGAAATAAACTTAAAAAAATAAATCAAGCAGCCAATTAATATTCTTCAATCTCTTCCAGGTAATTCTGAGTGGGAACAGACTACAGGTTAAAAGAGTGCAAAAAACAAACAAACAAACTACACACACACAAAATCAGGCATTTTAAAACTTTTGCCAGACATCAGACCTACAGATATAACTACATATCTTCCAGCATATATTGTCTATTTCCTCCTTTTGATCAGTGAACTTTCTACTCAGAGTTTAAACTGAGCACATAGTCAGAGATCGCATTTCACAACTTTCCTTGTGGTTATAAACCATCACATAAATCAGTTCAAGACAACTGGGTGTGGACAGAAATGACATGCTTTACTTCCAGGAGTTGGCACTGAAATATTATATATGAGTGTGATATTGTGACTTATAATAAGAAGAATATATTTGGTCTTTGTCCCCATCCCTGGCACAGAGCTTCTAACACTCCTGAAATTTTCTAAGGGTGGAGAGGGGTAAAAGTGTCTTCTGCTGTGTTAGTGAAGTGACTCTTGGACACCACCCAAGTTTGTGGGCTGGTTGCCAGGATCCCAACCATGTGATTGCAAGGTTAGACTTTCAGTCCCACACCAGACCTCCAGGGAAGGAACTGGTAGTTGAAGCAATGCCCAATGGACAATAATTTAATAACAGTGCCATTGTAATGAAGCATATATAAACCCCCAAAAGTGAAATTTGGAGAGCTTCCGGATTGGGGAATACGTGGCGGTGTGGGGGAAGTGGCGCATTCTGAGGATATGGAAGCCCGGCACCGTCTCCCCAGACCTTGTTCTATGCATCTCTTCTACCTGGCTGCTCCAATTACTAGGAAGAAAAATGTTTCCTGAGGTTTGTGAGCTGCTCTAGGGAATCAGTTGAACCTAAGTGGGGCAGGGGTCATGGAAAACTGAAATCTATAGCCAGAAACACAGGTGGCAACCTGGATTTGAGATTGTTGTCTGGAGGTGTGGGGGCTGACAGCGGGGAGCTATCTTGTGGGACTGAGCCTTTGCTGTGGAATCTGATGCTATCTCCAAGTGGATAGTGTCAGAATTGAGTAGAATTATAGGATATCTGCCCCGTGTCTGAGAATTGCTTGGAGGTGTGGAAAGAAAAAACCCACATATTGGAAACAGGCACAGAATATTAATGAAGTAACCCAGTCTCTCTTTTCTTTCTATACTGTGGGTTGGCATTAGAAGTTGAATAAACTCATTCTTACTGACCCCAAAGAGGACCATGGCCTACATGATAGGGAGCAACAAGCTGAACTCTTGCTTAACTTTGAGGAGCAGTGTTGAAATACCAACCATTTTTATTAGTAATTATATTTTATTCTGACACCAATTTAGCCTTCAGGCTTCCTTATATACTAAGTAAAATTCCCTGCCACTTTAGTGCAAATATCCAAATATTTGTATATGGTAAACAAATCATGCCTTTATCCCTAAGCTTTAATTTTGTGTGTCCAATATAAGATCAAATGCAGTCTTTTCTAAGATTTCTAATCCAAACATTAAGGTCAAGGAGACATGCACACACACTCACACACACCCATACACACTCTCACATAGAAAGAATACAACACATAAACCTCACCCATTTTCATTCACAGAAGCAAATCTTAAGGTCATTGACTGTGTTTCGTGATCATTTCTTCCTTAGGGCCCACCTGTAAGTCAGTGTTAGTTTCCACAGTCACAAGGCACAGGGCAGTAACAGAGATCTCCTTTACCATGGGGCTTAAGAAGAGCTGATTTGCACATTTATTTCCAGGATTAGCTTTCCAAATTCCTAAGCTTTGAAAACATTTAACCTTCATGAGGCATCTGAAAATAAGTGCTTATGAAAATGAAAAGCTTGGCACCCTCCAGAGGCCCTATCTCAATCCTCATACTCACTCTCTTCATTTTCATATTCACATGAAGTTCCTGATAATAGCATTGGCAACAAAATCTCCAATTACTGCTGGACAACAGTGATGTGTGCATGCTGAAACTTGATCAAGCCACACTTAATAAGAACTTGAATCTCAATATCTACGTTGAGTTTAAAAAAGCATTAGATTGCAAAGGGAATTTTTTTCTGTTTCATTAATTTTATAGTGAATGGCAATTTCCCACATGTCTCATCCTACTGAATAAATTTGTTCATTAGCACAAAAACAGTAATTCAAATAATGCTCATCTAGGTGAGTACTCCATTTTTATGAGCAGTCATGGTGCATTTAAAAAATTTATTTAACTTTTTAGAAATGAATTTTAACCATACCTTTAATTTCTTCTGTCACGTGGAGTTCTTTCAAAGATCAAGAATATGCTAGGTAGTTTGATTTAGATGAACAAATAATAAATATCCAGTCTGGGAGAAATATATTCACATATGATTTTATATGAACACAAACACATATGTAAGCAAAAAATGTATATATATGTAACTGTATATGCAGGTATGTATATGTTGGTGTATATATATAGTAAATATGTATTGCATAAGCAATTGATAATATACAAATAGGTGTCTATCTAGATATACAGCTGTTTGCAAATGCATGTGCAACATTTCATGAAGAAAAAAAAGTCATCATTAATCCTAATTCTAAGCAACTTCAAAATGTCGATTATTATGACACAGTGGTAGTGATTTTAATATAAAATAGTCTTTATCTTCAAGAAATTTTTTACTTTAAAGGGCTTTTAATTTTCATTCCGAAAAAAAACTGTTTATAGCTCAGTGTGATAACTGTTATCATACCTATAAATACTAAGGTATTATAAAATTTCTGGTAAGAGGCATTTAACCAGGTCAGATGTGGGAGAGACTGGAAGAGGTAAGATTTTTAAAGGAGATAATTTTGAGATTATCTTGAACTGCAAACGGCAGATAGAGAAATGCATACCCCTGCTATTTCCACATATAAAAGCAACATCTGTGCAAAGACAGAGTATAGGTGAATGGGATTTGCTGCCCCACAGCATGTCTCTTTGGCATGTGGATTATTTGGGGCTGGTTGTTTTTAAGTAATAGAAGACTAAAAAAGTTTTTCAGTTTGCCTTCTCCACTAGAGGCCTAAAAGAATTTAGATAAAGCATCTGTTCTGGGAAGAGAGTGATCACTGTAGATAACTACAGTATAATATTAACTCAGTGCCATAGATGGGAAGAAACTTGGCAAGTTTGTTAATATTTCTCTTCATGTCTTATTGTTTCTGTATGGTCAGCAAAACTTGTTTACCAAACCTTTAGTCTTTCCATCTTCCTATGAATTGTCCTACCTCCCTTTGAAACCCCAGATCCCCCCCCCACTTCCCCTTAGCTCAAAATGAGACAGAAAGCTTCTATGGCCTGACTGCCTGTGGGCTTCATATTCTAATGGAGACCTATACATACATGATTAAATGTGACTTTTCTCCTTTCGACCTGTCCCATGTCAAAATAATTCTTAAAATGGCCAGAAGAATCATGAACAGTAAAGAAAACATCTTTTTTTTCTGCAGCAAGTAGGGGGTTGCATGTACACTGTTCTGAGTGGAGAATACTGTGCAAATGAGGTCGTGGTCCTTGTTGGAACCAGATGCTCCCACTCTATCCTTCAGCACCTCTTTTTCCATTCTCCCAACAACAGGTACATGGGGAAAAATCACTTTAAATTGGTAACTAACTTGATGGGAGATGGGTAAATGGGATAAAATTTTTCATAACAATATTTTTTCTCCTCAATACTTCTTTACTTATTGAATGTCTCATAATTATTCAATGATAGTTCAAGTATATAGAGATAAAGATGTCTTTTACCTTGAAAAGAATATGCTTGACTCAAAGAAAGTTTGTTAATAAAAATATGCATTTAAAATTTCCCTTTGATTAAAATAATAACAATAATACATACACACATACATACACAAATTATATGGTATATGTGTACAATGGAGTATTACTCGGTGATTTTTATTTTAGCTTCTTTTTCCCATTCTAATGTTTAAAACAGAGATATGACTTCTATAAATGTTTGTGCTGAGAGTACTTGAAATTCACTTAAGTCCAGACTGCAAATCATAAGTGCACTTTCCTCTTTAAAGTATTTTTCTTAAGTAATGGTTTTCCCCAAGTCTGTTTTGCTAGTCACTCTTCTAAATTTTTGCTTTCAATTACATTCCAGGGAACTGCTCCTTTGCCCCCAAATTGGTTATACTTTAAATATAATTTAACTTATATTTATAGATTCAATGTCCTATGGCAGAATACTATAACTAAAATGAGCAGTTTTCAACTTAATTGCTCATTTTTGTAAATACTATTTGTTTTGAAATTCAACCCACATGTAGCAAATTGCTTTTTAATGGTCTACCCTACGAACAGGTGTAATGTGCAAAGTTACAAAGATTTTTAATAGCTTTGCCTGTGGCATCTCTTTGCAAAGGATGAATTGTGGCTACTGCCTAATTAAAAAAACAAAAACAAAAAAGTACTGTAACATATAAAGTATTGCAGATACCCGGATTTTCTATAAGCCAAAAGAATGAAAAATATGAGTAATTAGAATAATTTATCATTACTTGCATTAAAGCAACAACCAACACTATGGCTAAACATAAAACAATTTTGAGTCAAATGTCAAAATCATGTCATGAATAGACATGTCTCCAAAGAAGACATCTAGATGACCAACCGACACATAAAAAATGCTCAACATCACTCATCATCAGGGAAATACAAATCAAAACCATGATGAGATACCAGCTCACACCCATAGAATGGCTAACACTAGCAACTCAGGCAACAACTGATATTGGTGAGGATGCAAAGAAAGAGGATCTCTTTTGCACTGCTGTTAGGAATGCAAACTTGTGCCACCACTTTGGAAAACAGTATGGATGTTCCTCAAAAAATTAAAATTAGAACTACCCTATAATCCAGCAATTGCACTGCTAGATGTTTATCCAAGGGATACAGATGTGCTGTTTGGAAGGGGCACAGGCACCCCAATGTTTATAGCAGCACTATCAACAATAGCCCAACTATGGAAAGTTCAAATGTCCATTGGCTGATGAATGGAAAAAGAACGTACACAAAGGTGTATTACTCAGTAATCAAAAACTTTGAAATCTTGCCATTTGCAACTATGTGGATGAAACTAAAGGGTATTACGCTAAGCAGAATTAGTCAGTCAGAGAAAGACAAATATCATTTGACTTCACTCATCAGGACTTTAAGATACAAAGCACATGAACATAGGAGAAGGGAGGCAAAAATAACATCAAAACAGTGAGGGGGATAAAACATAAGAGACTCCTAAATATGGAGAACAAACAGAGGGTTACTCTGGAGGGATTGTGGGAGGGATTGTGGGAGGTGGGATGAGCCAAACGGGTAAGTGGGTAAGGGGCATTAAGAAATCTACTCATGAAATCATTGTTGCACTATATGCTAACTAACTTGGATGTAAATTAAATATATATATATATATGTATATATATATATATATATATATATATATATATATATATATATAATAAACAGAAAAATAAATGGCTAAAAAAATCATGTCACACACAGTAATTTTGGGGGAAATTAAGTGCCCAGGTTGCTTATCTACACCTAGACATATTCTATAAGTTTTTTTAAAATTCATTTTGAATTCTACTTCTGTCAAGAGCAATGCTTTATTATCAATTGGTTACTCTGGCCAGGTAGTATAAACACTTGTCCCAAAAGTCTGAGTGCAGGTTAAAACTTTGGTAACTTCAGATGTTTAATCAATATAACCTTAAACAAAATTGAAAGTTGATATTTAATTTTCTTGGACATTTATTTATTCTGTAAACTTTTAATCAAATTCTATTATGTTATTTTTATTTTTCATTTTGGTCCCTCAAACTGAAGGTGGTGGTTTTGTCTAAAAATATATACATATATATTTTTAAAAAACACAAATTTTAAAATCGAGAATTGTCTGTTCTTCTGCAACTTATAGACCTAGGTTTGGATTTTAATCCTAGTACTCTTTGTGGGAATTTAGAGAAAATATCAAGTATCTCAAATGAAATTATTTGAACCAACAAAATTGACTTTAAAGGTTCCTGTAAAAACTAATAAAAATATATACTCACTTTCTACAATGGGGCCTGAAATTTGGTAGATACTTCTTAACTTTAGGCATTATAATTAATTTTGTGGATTATTCATTTGGTTTTTTACTTCATGTAAAACAAACTAGATGGTTAAGATCAACTAAGGAAAATCAGTAACATGTAAGTGGAACCCACAACAAAACATATCATTCTCTTAATAAGAACTTACTAATTAAAAACCACACTTTTTTAAAAAGCACAGACTGATAAGGGAGCATGAGGCAGGCTAAGGGGCAAAGTACAAATTAAGCTAGCAAGCCCCCCCCCCCCCGCCCCCGCAGGTGGGATACCTGTGAAATTCCTCAGACACTCCCAGCTACCCCAAAACAGGAAAGGACAAATAAACAGATGGTTACACCAATAAGAGTCTCCACCAGTTTACCAGAAAAAGGCAATCCCATCAATAGCCAAAAAATCAAGGAACACCTTATTGTCTTAATGTTAATGCTTTGTTAGAGGGGAAAAAACCACCTTAGCTTGACAATAGCTAGCCCTTCAGTAATCTGTGTGTCTCTAGCATATGAAAATCCCTTTAGGAACTCCCTATCCTCTCCCCACCCCATAAAATGGTCACACCCTCCCCACACTTACAGGGCAGCTCTTCCTGCCCATGGGTCCTGTTCCCATGTTTTAAAAAAAATCACCTTTTTGCACCAAAGACATTCAAGAATTCTTTCTTGGCCATCTGCTTCATGCCCCACAAACCCCACTATCACCCTAAACTTTATCACAGACCATCTTTTGATATGCAAAATAATGTTGAGGCATTTTACCTTCCACTGTATTCTTCATCACAACTCAATATAGTGCAGCAAGGTCATTAGTATTATACTGGTTTGGGGATCAGGCAAAATTGAATTGCATTTTTTGATCTAATACTTAACAACTATATATGTCTGTGGGCAAATTTCTTAATCTGCAGTCACCAAATCTCTAATATATGGGCAATCAACCCAACCCAAATCTGTTTATGCAATCCAGACCTAGTAATTTAAAATAAACTGACTCAATCAGCCTAATCCACATTCTGCTCAAGTCCCTTCTCAGGTTTTCCACACAAACCTAGGATGTGAGGTGACTTTTGCCTTCTATTCCAGGAAAATGAGTGTTTCTTGCAACCAGAACATTGGCATTCAGAAAATATGGACCTTTTCTCCTCTGTTGGCTGTTTATTTTCAGTGCCCCAACACTGCGAATCAATAATAGAATTTTAGTCGAATGATTTAATTAATAGACTTACTCTCCTTATACATCTAGGTTCTTTAAACTTTCTGCTGCTTAAAATAAAAATAATCATTACTGAGATTCTAAACATTTTAACAGTATAAGTGCCAAAAATATAAAATTACAAAGTCTTCTGTCATACCACCAGAATGTTAGAATCATAGAGATTTATATTTTTACTATTACAGTTTGTCTCTCCACATCTTATAAGGCAAAAAGATGTATAGATCTTTTAAAAATAGAAAACATATTGAGAAGGAAAGCTGGTGAGAACAGATAAAAAAAAAGGGGGGGGGCGGGGGCAGCCAGCTGTCCAAGGCCTGATACTTCCCTTGCAGGCTTTTGGCTTCTGTAATCTACCTTGCCCCTTACATCAGCCAGAAGCCAGGAACCAAAAGCTTGACTATACTAGTCCAGCCCAACCCGGAAGCACATATTATAAAGGATCAGTAAAACCGAGCCAGGTTCTCACATTTTGCAAGTGATTCCGCTGGGCCAACACCAGTGCAAAATGAGCAGTCTTTTCTGATTCCCAGAGTGTGTGTTGCTTGTCTGTTCGTAGGCACCAGAGTATTTGCTGTTCCGATATTGTTTTCCTCTTAGATCTGTTTTTTTGAAAAGGGATGTATGTAGAATAATCTTTATAAAATCTTCAACACAGTGTCCACGTGCATAATAAGTTCTCAATAAAAAGAGTTCCCATAAAACAGATGGAGTTCCATGCAGACCTCAGTCTCTTGGCATTCAGAGATATAAGAATCTATGGATTTTGGAGTCCATAATCCACAGTCACTTACAGATTAGGGGATTGAGGATTGGAGAGGCTAATTCACTTTCTCATGAACACACAGTTTATAAGGCACAGGTAGATCCACATGTGAAAATCAAGCTTCATTATTCTGGCAAAGACTAATGGCGATCAAAGTTAATAATGCTCACTCTCAATCTGTTGTTTATCCTACCCGAGACTGGAAACCACTTACACAATGGAAGTGGACCACAATCAAGGGAAGCATGGATGCTCAACTATTTCCTAGAATATTTTTTGCTCTTGAGGGACAGCCGAATATAGTATTACTCTTTATAAAATATGTTTAAAACATTAACATGAAAGGCTTATCATCTCCAATCCTATACATGTAGAAAGTTTTTCAACGTTTGCACCAGCTTGTTTTCTTCTTTCTTTTTTTTTTTTTTACTCCAAAGTCAAAGCTAAATGGAATTATTGATGTGAAGAAACACATTTGCACACAGAAGAATGGATTTAGGTTAAATAATAGATATCTCATCATCTCCTCACATCCTTTTAGGACAGATTTCTTTTGAGCTGGATAATTATTTGTCATGGGGCTGCTGTTCAGTGCATTTTGGGATGCTTAGTAATAACCCTGGCATCCACGAACTAAATGACAGTAACATCTCCTCACTTGTGACAACAATGTCTCGTAAAATATTGGAAAATGTCCCCTTAGAAACAAAATGGTGAACAAATACTTTCGATTATGAATCAAGGCATAATCTAGAGTGACTTTCAAAATTTGGTGTGTGTCACAATAATCAGAAAAATTTGTTCAAACACTGCTAGCTGGGCCCCCACCTTGAGAGATTCTGATTGAGTAGGACTGCTGTGGTTCCACACATCACTTTTATACTAAATCCCCAGGTGATTTGAGCACACACAAGACAGAGAAACATCATCATAGAGAATAGGGGGCATGAGCTCTGCTGTTAGAGGAACACAAAAATAGACTCTCAGTGGCAAAGGCATCACAGGATGTCTGGCTTGGTTGCTCCACATAATCAAGGACACCTGAGCGAGGAGATATTTGTGTCACCAAAGGAGTCTAGGGACTATTGACATGCACTAATGAGGGCAAACAGAAAAAGGAGCTACCCCATCCACCCGTTTCAGCCTGGACCCAGTATTGTGACATAGAATCCTTGTCTAGAAGTGATGATTACAGTGGATCAGCGAAGGTTTCACATTCAGGACTTGATTCTCCTCCAGTTAGCATAAAGTCCAAATGACATAGTGGTCAAGATCTTGAGATTAACTGTATTGGACTTCAGCCTATACCATTTTACCAGCTAAAAGACTGTACACAAGTCATCTGATCTCTTTCTAAACCTCATTTTTCTCATTTATTTATAAAATGAAGATAATTAAACTTACCTGTAGTATACAGAATAATCCCCCCCCCACACACATACATATATTGAAGTCTGAATCTTCAGAACTTGTGAATATGTTACCTTACCTGTTAATGAAGAACTTTGCAAATCTGATTAAGGGTCTTGAGATGGGGAAGATTATACTGGATTGTTTGGGTGGACCAAT
This sequence comes from Mungos mungo, assembly GCA_004023785.1. Classification (NCBI taxonomy): domain Eukaryota; kingdom Metazoa; phylum Chordata; class Mammalia; order Carnivora; family Herpestidae; genus Mungos; species Mungos mungo. The sequence continues at coordinate 67,595 of PISW01005606.1, read as the reverse complement.
GCAATCACAAACATTCTGGTAAGAAGGAGATTTGACTATCGAAGAAGAAAAGGTGATGTGAAAGGGAAGCAGATATTAAGGTGATGTGAACAGAAGCCAAGGAATGCCAGTGCCCTCTAGATTTTGGAAGAGGCAAGAAAGGGATTCTTTCTGAGCCTCCAGGAGGTGTAGGTCTTGCTGACACCTTGAACATAACTTCCTGAGACTCACTTCAGGTGTCTGAAATCCAAAACTATAAGAGGCCAAATTTGTGTTGTTTTAGGCCATTAAGATTATGGTAATTTATTACAGTAGCAACAGGGAACTAATGCATTATCTCACAAGGTTGCTATGAAGATTGAGTTAATACATGTAAAGCACTTAGAAGTATGCCTGTCCCATAGGAAGTATCAGTCTGGTTTTATTCATTTATTTAATTTTATTTCAGAGAGAGAGAGAGAGTGAAAGCAGGGGGAGGAGCAGAGGGCAGAGAGGGGGAGAGAGAGAGAGAGAGAGAGAGAGAGAGAGAGAGAATCTTAAGCAAGCTCCATGCTCAGTGTGGAGCCCAACTCCAGGCTGGATCCCATGATTCTGGGACTATGACCTGAGCCAAAATCAAGAGTCAGAGACTTAGCCAATGGAGTCATCCAGGTATCACTCATTGTGTTTGATTGTATTGCCCATATGGCATTGTATGTCTCTAAATCCTAATTTTGTTCTAAATAATCTATCATTACTAACTTATTTTATAATGGTTTCTCAATAAACATATCAGTGGCTTGCGTGGTGGAACAAGTATAGCCTCCAGGACCTTGTCCTACATGTTCCAATAGCCCCAGAGCTTCTAAGACTAGGAAAACTTTGATAAAAATTCTATTAATCCCATTTTTCATTTGAATGGAGATAAAATTTCCCTGTGAGGAAGTAGGATGCCATTATATAAATCAGAGTTGTAGGGCAACCCATTTATTGATGAAACCTATGTTTTAAAATGTGTTCCTAATTCCAAACTATAAAATTAAGGTCTATATGTAGATTCTTTTTATTTTTTAAAATATATCTGGTTGAAAGTTATGTTTGAGAAACTTTTCTTTCTTAAAAATTTTGTTTTGTCTTTTAAAAATTTGTCATGTAAACAAATCATATAATTAAAATAGAAAACAATATAAATAACTTCTTACTCTCTTGTTTTTATAAAAAGGTAGCCTCTTGATCTGATGGTGAAATTACCAGTCCTTTCTAGTTCCATAAAATAGTTCTGTTAATATTCTTATAATATGTTCAATTTATAAGACATGTTTGCATATGGCATTTTATTTGCATCATATCTTTGAGGAAAGTAAGGAATATACTTAATATTAGTCCTATTTTATAAGTAAGAATATAGAGGCAAAAGGATTTTAATGATTTACTTCATGCTACCTCCTTACTCAATAATAGAGAAAAGGTTATACATTAGACCTTCTGATTCCTAATTCAGCCTTTTCAATATTTTTTGTATAATTGGTTAGATTTTTCAGGTCAAGAGGAAGAGACACATTAGGATACCTATATGAATTTAGTGCAAGGAAACAGTGATGTAATGTAGAAAAGGATGTATGGCTTTAGCAGCAAAATCAGCAGAATTCCTAGCCTCAAACCATAGAACAAGAAGAGACTTCACAGAGCACAAGGGTAGCTTTTTGGCACTGTGTATGATGAAAGCCTGTCTGACTGACCACACCACCTTGCCTTCCTGATGTTCTTTACAAGGACTTTTTGGTGCTGTTTATTTTGAACTCTGTATTTTCACAACAACTTGAGATAGTACTGATACGATGGTGCTCTGCCTATAACTGTTCACCTCTGGCTTGTTCCAAGTCCCAGGTCAAGTCACTGTGGCTGTGGCAACACATGGTGTCTTATCAGGGCTGTAATTCTGTTAGAACTCTAAAGAGGGTCACTATCCAAGGGTGAGCCCATATGAGTCCAGAGTGCCTGTGTATACCAGTTGCTAAGGATAAAAGCACAATTTCCTTTACTGTGTTCAGAACTTTACTGCATGACACTGTGCCATTGATTTATGTACATAAATACTTTCATTCTTAGATCAAGGAAAAATGATAAAGAGTTTATCCAGTTATGGAACACATGTTGTCATTTGAAATGTGATTAGGCACTGTATTTTTAAAACTTTTCAAACAAGATAAACTTTAGAAATAGGGTGAAAATACCCTGAGTAGTTTTCGGTGAGGATGTCAGATTTAATGCATAACCTTCCTGACTTTCTAATAACTATGTCATGTCGACTGCTGGTAATTATCAAATAAAGTGAAGACCTTATTTAACCTTCTTAGCATAATCAGGGCAATAAAGTGACACTTAATGCTAGCAGATCTATTATTTGGTAGTTCATACCCTCACATTTTTTAAAGCAAACATCAAGTGGAAATTTGATGTTCCTATTTTTTTTACTTATTGATTTAATCATAACAATGTACATCAGAAGGATTTTTGCATTTTTCAAGGGAAATATTAAATATTCATTGAGAGAGTTTTCTTCATTTGTGAAGGATTACTCAATAGAGGGTCATGACAATTTCACAGAATGAAAGGCATTGCTTTGAGAAATTGAACACAGTCCCCCACATCGAATACAAACAGTTAAGAATTTGCTTCTCTTCATCTCATCAATTCTCACTCATTGTTTTCTCCTTCCTTGTTACTCCCTTAAAATAGAATCCAGAAGCATAGGTTCTAGATGTTAATGTCTGCTCTGGGAAATTCTGCAGTCAATTTTCCCCCTCTCTCTTGTATTTTTAATTCTTTATCCCATTGTTTTCCTATTCTAAATTGAAGAAAAGGTCACCCTTTGGCTTTATCTGTTTTTCAAGGGACATACATCCAACATCCTTTGTAGAATTCAAAGTAAAGTTTTCAGCTATGGGGATAACCACCAACCGGACAATATGAATATCATTGATCTTTTCCTCATTCTTGCATTTCATTTAATATTTTGTTCATTTTAAACTTCACCTGAAAGAGAAAATAATATATACTTGATTTTGTTTTCTGTTTCATATGATCTTGAACATGCCTCCCATATTTTCTGAGTTTCTGAGTTTCCCATCTGTAATTTTGTCATTTATAAGAAATGTATATTTGGTCATTCAGATAACCAAAACATATTTCTCCTATATTTCTGGTCTTGGTCCAGAGTTCTAGTTTCCCACCTCCTATAATCCTTGGAATTTCCTGTGATATGGACCAAAAAAGTGCCTTTTGTTATTTTAATGAGTGACCTTTGGAAAACCCTTAGGTGACCTAAGGATAGGCTAGTTGCTGGGAGAACTAACCAGGTGATTACAGGGTTGGAACCTTAAGTCCCACCTCTTTGAGCTCCAAGGAATCAACTGCCAATGGCCAATGATTTGATCAGTCTTGAATATGCAGTGACACTCCATAAAAACCAAAGAGAACTGGGTTCTGAGAGCTTCCAGTGTTATGCCCAAGTTTCCAATATCGCCCCAAAAGGAACCAGAGACTACCAAGGAGACCGAGTCACACATGCAAAAACAAAGGGCTTTATTACGGGCTTAAGCTTGTGCTCACAGACCCCACCAACTCTCTGGCCAGGTGGAGAGAGCACCGAACATGGTGGCATAGGGGCTTTTTTAGGAAGGGGGCGTTAGAAGAAATGACGACACAGGTACAGCGATCCATTCCCTACCCCCCTATCAATACTAGCAGTAGTGGGAGCCAATCACAACATTTAGAGTATCGACCAATCACAGAGTGGGCCCAGGACCCTCACGTAGGGTGTGACTAAGACCCTCATGTAGGGCGGGGTGTGACTAGCCTCCATCTTTAGGCCCGCCCCTAGAAAGGTCAAAGGTGTTAGCTAGCCTCTCCTGATTGGGTGCCACAAGAGATGTCCCTCCTTCCCTGGGCAATGTGCGCCCTTCCATTGGCCAATGATATAGAGAAGCTGGCACCTTGGCCTTTAAGTACAAGGGAAGCCTGAATCAGACCTGCGTCCTTACACCAGGTTAGTTAACCTGTGGATTTTCAGGGAAAGTGGTATGGAGAGGGCACGGAATCTCTGTGCCATTTCCCCATCTATGAGGTAAATAAGGAATATACTTACTATGTGTCTCTTCTCCTGGTTGTTGATTTGTGTTTTCTGTCATATTCTTAATTAACTGGTATATGTAAGTAAGCATTTCCCTGAGTTCCGTGAGTCTCTCTAGCAAATTAAAAGAACATACAGCAAAGGTCATTAAAACCTCCAGTCAGAAGCACAGGTGATGGCCCGGGAATTGCAACTGGCATCTGAAGTGGGGGTGGGGACACTCTTATAGGGCTGAACACTTAACCTGTGGAATCTGATAGTATATGTGAGTAAATAGTGTCATAATTGGGCTGAATTTTGTCCACTTGCTGGTATCTGAGAATTGCTTGGCATTCTGTGTGAGGAAACTTCCCCCACCCTCCTTACATTGGAAATGTGTCTGGGAACCGAGAAAAAAAAAAAAGCAATATAAAATGAAATGTCTTTCACTTGATGCTTATTTACATTTTATAAATTCATCTGTGACCAAAATATACTTTAATACTGAGTTACAGTTATATATGCTGAAAAATGCGCACCTTTTCTTAGCGCACGTGCACTAGAGGCAGCAGTACAGTGATGAAGGGCATGGATGCTGATCTAAGAGGCTTTGTGTTCATGTATTTCTTTCGATGGTGTATTACCTGCATGACTGAGCAAGTTCCTTAAGACTTTAGAGGTTATGTTTACATCTTAGAGATAATGTCTATGGTTTAACTGCATAAATATTACACTTCAAAACAGAAGCACAAATACAATCCTAATTAATGGAATTTCAGTAAGATAGACTTAAGGAGACTTTGCTTGAGTGAGAGCTGTAGACCTATAATGTTTGGGGATGAAAAACAAGTTTAAATTTCCTGTGAGGCTTCTCAATGCTTCAGAATCAAAATTCATGTGAAATGTTTAAAATTTAAATGTCATAAATGACATTACAGGGAAACAAATGGTTGTTCCTAATTGCAATACAAGTCTATAAAATTACCATTTGCCACTCTTTTTTATACTAGATGTATCTTTACATTCAGGCATTTTTCATGGAACTGGAAGTAGTTATTTGCTTTAATTATCCCACTATCATTTTCTCAACCAAAACATTTTCCAAAACATTTAGTGATTTTTTTGGATACTAGATGTGTAAAACATAAACAAACATCCTTTAGATTCTATGGTATTCAGCATTACTGTAAAAATATGTGTTCTACTGTATATTTTGTATATTCTTTTAACTATAATTTAACTATAATTTAATTTAACTAATTTAATGAATTCTTCGAGGCTACTTTCCCATGGATGCCTGAATATACACAGAAGTATACATATGTGTAGATTCATCTAACTGAAAATCTGCTATGTTAAAGATAAATTTAAATGGTAGTTTTTGTTTTATATTTTTAACACTAACAATGCATTTCTGTAAGTAAAGAGAGTTAACAATTTTCACCATTCCCAGTGATAAATCAATATCAACACAAGTTTTGCGAGTACTCCTTGAAATTATAGATTGTTTTGGACTGGAAGAAATTTAGCAAAATTAGCAGATCTGACTCCTTACTTTTAAAGATGGAAATGCTAAAAGCTTGGAGAGTTAAAGAAAAAGACCCAGAGTCAAGCTTTTTTCTAGACTCACTCTGGGATCTGAATGCATCATCATTTTTTCTCTCTCTTTTTCTTTTTTTTTAAGCCAATTTCGCTCCAATATTTTTACATGTTCTTCCAACCTAAATAATTAATTTCCTCTAGAGAATAACACTTAGTTTCTGCTGTTTGAGTACATTGTAAGTTATCCATTGTGAAAATGGATTTAAAAAACTCCGTTCTCATCAAAAGTGCTTAATGAATGCAGTCTTCCAAGTCACTTTAACACGAACAGTCTAAAACTGACATCAACCAGATTTACTGTTACTCAGAAAGGGTGGGGGGAAGCCTCTAAAATTTAAAGTGCTGCTCTTGTAGATTTAAAAAATGCTGTCTCTGCTGCCAAGAAGTTTTAGATTTCAGATGATTTACCTTTGAGAACGACCAAGGATCAATAAGAGGGCCGAAGGAGTATAGAATGAGTGAAATAGGAAACAAAAAAACCTGAAGGAAACATTATAGAAAAACAAAAAGATCTATAGTATGGGAAAAACATAAATCATGGGCCGATAAAGGAGACAGACAGTAAGTACCAAATTGAGAGACCTGTTCTTTTGGATTAAAAAAAGAAAGAAACAAAAGTACAAATTAAGGGAACAAGTCACATGTTTTCTTCACCAGAAAAAAAAAACAAGTCATGCCATTTTCAGGCAGATTAGGAAGTGAACGTGTTTCCCAAATGATAATCTAAGCATAGTCACTGTCCTCAGAGGGGGATCAGTCAAGAAACAGTTATACCCAGTGAATAGTAAGCAGATCCCTGTGCATCTTCTCAGGAAAACCCAAAAGATAGGCTCATCTCCATCTTTCAAAACATTTACATTCTAACATCTTCAGAAACGTTTCCAGATCCTTCATACTCATTTCTCAGTGTGAACATAACCTTTACTCTCAGCTAGCAGGTGTATTTATTTTGCTCATCCTCTGGTGAACAGTCAGACTTTTTTTTATTTAGGTCTATACAATTTGGATTGAGATCATATTTGATTCTCTATTCAGATAAGCCTTTGAGATATTATAGCTCATTCAAAGAACTTCTCACCTCCAACTTTTGCTTATAGTATTTACTGTTATTAGATCTAAATGTTCAACAATTACTTTTGACCCAAAGTTCCTGAAATCTCAAGATCAATCATCTCCTTCTAAAATGCCTTACATGGGATTTGATATTATGTTCAAACTTGAATTCACCAGTAGCCAAAAATTGCAATTATCTAAATCTCATGTAGGCTAAGCCAAGTATAATGGCTGAGAAATTCGAATTCTATACACAATATTTATTGTATAAAATTAAAAGTTCATTTTTATATATACAGTATAGACTTAAAAATCTGGACACATAGAACATATAATTTTATCTTGTAAAACCATTTTGTAATGTAACCATTTATTATGCATAGTCATTTATTCCAGACTTTATCTCCACCCTGAACTCGTATATTGGGTAAGTCTGATATATAGAAATAGTTCAAAGAATTTTGTAGACTTAAAAACCTTATAAACTTAAAACTTCTGGCAGCAACTATGCTGCAGTCTCCTTTTAAATATGGGAAATCCAGGGGTGTCTGGGTAGAAGCTCAGTTGGTTGAGCAACTGAGTATCTGACTTCAGCTCAGGTCATGATCTTGCAGCTCATGAGTTCTGAGTTCGGGCCCTGCATCGAGCTCTGTGTTGACAGCTCAGAACCTGGATACTGCTTTGGATTCTGTGTGTGTCTCTCTCTCTTTCTATGCCCTTCCCCCTCTGTGCTCCCGCTGTCTCTCTCTCGCTCTCCCTCTCAAAGATAAACATTAAAAAAATTTAAATATGGGAAATCCTCACTGAAGATACCTGACAAAAATTTATACAATCTCTTAAATAAAGCAAATGAAAAGGAGGACAGAAATATTTTAGACAGCTTAAATTGTTCAAAAATTTATATTTCTAGAATATTTTTTATTAATCTAAAACCTTCTTTGAAATTTGTGAACATTGGTCTTAGTTTTTCCCTTGAAGGAGTTCTGAATATCTGCTTCCTTTTTGACCTGCTCATCATTCCAGTGTTTGGAATAGTACTTTCTACTCTGCTTCAAGTATCATGTACTTACTCTTCATATATCATGATTTTCGAGACTTAATTAACATTAGTTGAGGCATCATGCCCAGAATGTTTCATTATAGAAGAACTTTCCTTCTTCTCTATAAATCTAGGGCATAACATTTTATAATATATATTATAATACAATATTTATGTAGAATATTTTATAAATGAAGTTGAGTTTTAGAGAAACCAAGCAACCTTTAAAAAAGTTGGCATATGACTCCATATTTGTCTGACTTCTGACTCAATTGTATTAAACTCTGTGTCACATCATTATCTTTAGAAATGTACTGAACATTGTGAAGATAGGAATAAAATAAAAATTTTATATGCCAAATAATATCTTAGGACATGGTAAACAGACAATTCAAGCAGAGAAGACCTTTTACCTATTCTCAAACTTGATGTTTTGCTTCTAAAGTTTAGTTTCCCTACCTCTACTTTATATTATATTAATCTTCATTCAAATCAAAGCTAAGAATTTAGTGGTCAAATGTATAATTTCACAACTCAAAACAATGTTAGGGTGCAATGGTCTGTTCTGTCATGTAGGAAATATTTTCAAATGTAATAACTATCAGTATCTTGTGACTGTAAGAAGTCAGCATTATAAACTATAGATGGACAAATTGGTATGCTTTTTTGAAAAAAATTCATAAATATTACATGTTAGTTTTATTGAAATGCTTACATTTCAAACTTGTGTGTAGACAGCTAAGTAAGCTCATGCTTTGGTTATATATCTTGATGCTATAAATGCATAGATTGATAGAAAAAATTAAAATAAGAATATAAAAAGCTATTCTTGTTAGACTTACATAATAGATATTTCAAAATTTAGGGAAGAGACCAAAATACAGAACATGATTAGGGCTATAACTGCGTACCCGCTTGACTTTGATATCAGGCACTGGAGCCAGGAATGGGATATAAAAAAAATAGTTAAGGAGGAGACAAAAAAAAATTTTACATTCAAGAAGCTATAAAGCGAAAATTGGCAACAGCCACACATTTAGTTTTCTTATAGGCATCTTTAATTAGGTCCATTTCATAAGTGAAATGTAACGTGTTAAAATGAATGCAGTAAAACTACCCCCCCCCTTATTTTGTCTATAGTCAATTTAACTTTGGAGTAACACATTGAAAACCCTTTCGTTGTTTTTAAAGGTAAAATAGATGGAATACAATATCAAGTAGTATCTTGCCAACTTGAGCATTTATGTCCATAACATTTAAATTATCACCTCTTGTCATTGTCTCTCCTCTGCAAAAAAATACACACTTATACACTTTCAACTTAAGTCTACTAATTCATAGGCCAGACAACACAAAAACTCTAAGCATGAATAATTTTAGATACAAAATATAAGTAAAATTCTAGATCAGCAATTTCAGGAGATTCACAAATGGTGTGCTGGTTTATCAGCTATGCCCATTAATCCCTTACAGAATTATTATTTACTGATGTATGTAATGGAAATGAAAATACATTAAGCTGAACTCTTAAGGAATCTTTATGGTTCCAAATTATGAAATACCATCAATATTTGATTCAAACAAGAGCACTTAAGCAAAGACAAGAAATCTTTATTGAAAAGAATACCCCTTGAAGACAACATGTGGTTTATTGAGAAATTAAATTTCACTAATAATAAAATGAAGATGTTTGATACAAAAAATAAAACTCTAGTAAGGATGAATATGTTCCAGGGCAAACTAAGTAAAGAAGTATTTTTCTATCATGTGGCAACATTTTAAGAAACCTAATGTTCTAACCAAATAATGGCTAAGTTTTATTTGAGTCGTAGAGAAAAAAGTGTTCAAAGTAAATAGCAAAAATGTCCCTATACAACATATTATATTTTTTCTCTCAATATTTCATATTATATGATATTTTGTTAGTTTAGCAACATAATCAATGCTTTGTTTCTCCAAACTGATGTTACGTAACTAATGAAAAGAGAAAAGTGAAATAAACTAAAAGGTGGCTCAAAAAATGCTTTTAAAATTTAGTCTGTTAAAACAATGAAACTAATATTTTAAGCTATCTTGTATGGCAGTTATGTATACATACAGTTTATATAATTCTACAAAGTTTCTTATGGAAAAGAATAGTCTCTGCCACTCTTCCCTTTGTCCCACTCTTCTAAAGTTTAATGTCAGTTAGCTCACTACTTTTGACTTTATCCCATTTCAGGTAAATGTTGTGCTTGTATTTTGATTTTTCAGGTTTAAATATTACAGATTTCCCAACACAGAAGATAAAGAATTAACTCTATGCTTTCATCCCCATCACCTACTTAAATGTGGTCATCCTCCCCATTCAGTTACATGATAATTATGGTTAGACCAATGTTTACTTTATGAAAATAATGTAAATGCTATTCATAATTATTCAGTAACATATGATTACTTCAAACTTTTACCAAAAACATTCCTATGATTTCTATAATTTTTTATTTATTTATTTTAAAATATTTTTTAATGTTTATTTATTTTTTAGAGACAGAGCATGTGCAAGGGAGGGTCAGAGAAAGTGAGAGAGACACAAAATCTGAAGTAGGCTCCAGGCTCTGGGCTGTCAGCAGAGAGCCCAATGCAGAGCTCGAACCCACAATCCATGAGATCATGACCAGAGTAGAAGACGGACACTCAACTGACTGAGCCACCCAGGTGCCCCTAATTTCTATAATTTTTTAAAATTGGTTTCTCTGTTGTTGGTGTTGGGATTTTGCTTATTTTATTTTACTGAGAGCATGAGTAAGTCAGACAGAGAGAGACCAGCAAAGAGAGGGAGAGAGAGAGAGAGAGAGAGAGAGAGAGAGAGAGAGAGAGAGAGAGGAGAGAATGAGAATGTTAAGCAGGCTCCATGCTCAATGCAGAGTCCAACACTGAGCTTGATCCCAGGACTGTTGGATCATGACCTGAGCTGAAATTAAGAGTTGGAAGCCCAACCCGTTGAGCCACTCAAGTGCCCTTGCTTAGTTTTCAATGTACACTTTCTACTACACTCATTCATACCTAAATCTCTTCTTAAAACGTAGACACCATCAGGTATTCCATTGGTTTCATTTTTCTCCATGTCTCTTGGAGCACTTGGGCTGATCGGTTTTGGACTAGTTGTTCTCTACGCCAGTTGCACAGTTGCCATCTTGAGATTTCTATTAAGCATTTCCTGGGGATTCCATTAGATCTCTAGTTTTTGTATCTTAAGGAAGATTCTTTCCTCTTTTGCTCGTTTGTGTCGTAGACTCTGAGTCTGGAGTTCTCTCTTGTCCAGCAAGAGAATGGACACAGGATTAAAATGCAAGAGACACTAATGTCTGGGAGGAGACAAGAACTCTGAGTAAGGTTGTTGCTAAGTTTTATTAGAATCCAAAGGATTACAAACATGACTGATGTGCACCAAGAGACAATGAAATGGTGATTATTGACTCATGTGTGTGAGGGAAAGGGGGTTTTGAAGATATGTGGTATTAGGAGTTTGGGTCAATACAAAACAAAGTCCTGGAGCCTGGCAGATGGCTGTTTGTGGCAGGCATGAGGCACCAAGTCTGTTTATCTTAACCTGCCTGGGGGATAAGACAGTTAGAGCATGCTACCTGAGTGTCAACAAGACACCTTTCTTTTGCTTATTAATTCTGTTCTGGGCAACTTCACCCTGCTGAGGTTTAGAGCCCTCCTGTGAAAGCAGCTTTCTGCTATTGTACTAAGTTGGGAGGCATTTCATCCCTGAATACCTAAACTTGTTTACCTCATCTTGGATGCTTTCATCCTGAAGCTTCCAATTCCTATATGCCTTCTTAACCCATGGATGCAAGCTCAGGGAATTCCTGAGCTTATCCCCTACACCTTCGTGTTAGTGGGTACATCTGCCAAAACCATCTGAAAAAGAGAAAGTTGTAAAAAAAAGTTTGAGGACGTTAAAGGTTTTTTGTTATCTTTTCTTTTATTTATTTTTGAGAGAGAGAGAGAGAGAGAAAGAGTAGAGGAGGGGCAGGGAGAGAGGAGGACAGAAGATCCAAAGCAGACTCTGTGCTGACAACAGGGACCCTGACACAGAGCTGTAACTCATGAACCATGAGATCATTACCTGAGCCAAAGACAATGCTCAACCAACTGAGCCACCGAGGTGCCCCATGGATGTTGAATAAAAATGTATAAATTATTTTTTGACACACGTCAGGGTGTTTAAGTTTTGAAAAATATTCACAGTTGAAAATAATTTTGATTCGATATTTTGAAGACATTGTCCCATTGATTTTGGCTTCTGGAGTCACCATTTAGGAATCTGAAGCCATTGTGTTTCCTTATCATTTTATATGTCACTTTCCCCCCTCAAATCTTATAGAATCTTCTCCTTGTCTACCATGTCAAAGGATTTAATGTACTTTGATGTGGTTCTACTTTTAAACATGTGTTATACATGTCAAATTATGTACCTGCTTTAGAGAACATTTTGTTCTAATTACTTTATATATGATATTCTCTTTGTATTTTTTCAAAATTTGCATATACTCAGATATTAAGTTTCCCAGAGCAGACCTCTGATTATCATACCATCTCCTTATTTTCCTTATTTTTGTCATTTTACTATCTTCAGGAGATTTCTCCAACTTTATATTTCAATATATCTGTTAAGTTTATTAATTCTGCTATCCTAGCTTTAATTTCCTATGGTTGGTTCAATTACCAGAGTGTCCTTTTATCTTTTAAATAGTAACTATTTTGGATAGTTGCAATGTAATAGCTTTTGACTCTGTTATTAATGCTAGTTTTCTTTAAAGCTTTTCTACTCTTTGCATAATATCTACTTCATCCAAATTGTTTTCTCTTTGTTTCATTCTCTTTCCTTTAAAGGTTTCCCTCAGATGTCTGGTAATTCTTCATTGTTTGCTTGCATTTAAAGTGGGAAATGAATAGCTGACTTTAAACTCTGGGCTTGTGGATGTAACTTGTCTTCTGAGAGCCTCACTCTAGGGTAAAGTGATTGGCCTATTTAGTGGAGGAAACTTTGCTATCAGGGTCTTTGTGTCTTTGGGGCTCATTAGATATCCCAGTGGAGAATTTGGCAATTTTCTATCTGTAGAGAAAAGATATGTTTGCTGGCAGTTGGGGGATTGTATAGAATTGTGTCTGGATATCTCAGAAAATGGAATACTTAATTAGATACTTAATCCTACTGTATCAATCGAGTCTAATTAGGAGATAGAAACCACATAGTAATTTGAACAGGGTATGTAATATATAAAGAATCATTAGCTATGAAGGATAAAGAAAATTCTAAGAATATCCTTTGGCAGAGGGAAATTCCAAAGAAGGGAACAAACTTGAAAGATGGGCCCCTTTTCAGGTCTAGAGTTCAGATCTCACTGGAGAAGGTATGGTTGCAACCCTACTGAATAATGGAGAAGTTGAGTTGCTCCAGGTTAGAGCTCATTCACAGTTGCTGAGCAAACTGAAAAAATACTTCTGGGATGTAGGTGGCTGAGTCTGGAGGGCAGGAAACCACAGCCAGGACTGGCAAGCAAGTAACGTCCCTTCTTCATACAGATGGTTAGGAAACTAAGGCCTGAATAAGTAAACAACAAACATGCTTCTAAGGTACAGATGAGTGAAGGATCGAAAATGACTAGCGTGGACTCACTAGAAATTTATCCAGAAAGTGCCACTGAAACTTTATTGGGAATGACTGTCACTGGGCATCTGCCTCATCAGGGGCTGACAGCTCTGTCCTAAGAGAAAAAAAGGAGCAAATAAAAGTGAATCAGGATAAAGGTCATGATGGAAGGGGTGGGAATGTGTGTGTGGATCATATTTTGTGAGAAGTTTGTTGGTGTCTCACATAAGATTTCATTCCATTGGCTAGAACTTAATCATAGTATTCCTCTTAACGGTAGGAAAAGTTGGAAATAAACTGTCTGCCCAGAATGAAGAGAAAAATGGGTTTGATAGTTACCTAGTAATATATGCCACACCAGGATTATATAAAAGTTCTTAGATCGTATGTGATATGAAACTAATTGCCTACAACTAATCAATTTTAAATGAGGTATGGTAGCTCTGTCATATTTCCTGATTTGAGTTAATGAAGTGTTATTATCTGAAAATAAAGAAATCTTGTCACTGTTTCTCTCAAATTATTGCATTGTCAATAGAACTTTGACACTGAGTATACATACAATGTGATGATAAAGTCAATTTTGTACTAAACACTGTCTCTCAATATTGTGACTCCTACTTCAAGAGAATTCATGGAGTTGAATGAGGAAAAATAAACTGTAAATCTTACATTGCCTCTCATAGCCACTTTGTTACCAAACCCATTAGTTTTTCCACAAAGAGAAAATTGATGCTGAGTATCCAATTGCTACAGGTCTGATTAATTGATTTATTTCCATGAGCATTCATCAATGCTCATGTGGTAGAAAGTTTTAAATGCCAACATCAGTGGCAAAAGAAAGAATAGTATTGTTGAAAGGAGCCGAGGCACTGGTGCCCAGGAACTCATCAAATAAAGATGAGAATTAATGAGACAGTAAATTGAGATTCCCTGGAAATAACATCTTCATGACTTTGTTTAAAGGCAAGAGGAGTTGGTATCAGCCATAAGCCACTTTAGTAAAGAAAAGGATATCTGTTCATTTAGCTGTTTAGGACCAATGTCGTTGACTTCTGCCTCCTATCAGGGGAAGAGCACTGTGGTTTCCTTTAATATTCTAGTTAATATTTCATCGTGTAAAGAAGAGGTCACTAAAATTGTCCTAAAATCTCATTGCAGACTGGATGTCATAGAGGCAACATTAGGTTAGGAAACCGTACTTCTCAAAATCTGCATGATAAAGCTTTGTAGTTCTTCATCTGCAAAAGCAAACTGGTGTTCAGGTACTAAATCTCAGCGTGAGTCTCACAGTTTTAACAAGTTTCTTCCACTTGCAGTGAGATACTGAAGTAATTAAAGGCTGGAAAATAGATTTTTAATATTTTTCTCTTCTATGAGTATTCTCGAAGATTACTTCTGGCATGTTTTGTTGGAAAATATAAACATTGTTATACAGTGATCATTTTCACATGTGGTCCCTTTCTGAAGGTTCTAGGACTGGACTCCCAGAAGGAATCCATTTTATTGTTTTGCCTGTGTATTATGAGGCTACTTGACCCTCAGTGATTCTTTCAAGTAGATTACTTGCCACAATTTCCTCATCATTATCTGGTGTCTCTGTTTCTTATTTCATCCCCTTCGAATGCAAACTACATACATATCCCAGGCTAGTGTTTGGAACCATCTCTTTAGTCACCATTCTTTTCACTGATATGAGAATCTCCAATGACCTTTTCTTATCCAAAAATATGAATATAGTCAAGGTCTTCATAATTCAATGTCATTCATCAACATATTTAATAGATGTGAGACTAGACTCCTTATTGATTCATAAGCACAAAATATTTATCCCTATAGCCATGGATTTGCTTATGTCATTTCTAGTTACTAGTTACTTTTCCCTGATCATCATACGTAATTCCACCCAAGTCATGGGTGAATTCCTATAAGTTTCAGAGGGATATCTAAGAGTTCTAAAAGACACAAACCCTTTATTTATCCCCTTTTCTTCTGTTGTGTTGAGTTTTTCTCCAGTGATATTTATGCTTTAGTCCTGCTCTTAGCTCCTTATTATAATAACATACTGTTACAGTGGCAAATATTTTTAATATTAAAATTATACCATGGAAAATCTTATGGTGTATTAAAAAATTCATGGAAGTTGTTGGAGATAATTTAAATTGATAAGACTTTCTACAGGGCAGATTTGATCATTTTTATCCTGAGCTGAATAATATCCATGAACCAATCAATTTCTGCAAATCCATCCTGTTATTCTGCACAGTACTAAATACTTGAAATTTAAAATACTGTAAATTCACTTGAGTGAATCTTGTTAAATATAATTCTTCTTATGTAACAAATATCTTATTTCCTCAATATGTGTTCAGCTGGTCATAAGTGATAAAGATTAGACCAACAATGAGAGTTTCAAAGTTGGTCAGTAGGGGTGCCTGGGTGGGTCAGTTGGTTAAGTGTCTGGCTTCTGCTCAGGTCATGATCTCACAGTTCATGGGTTCAAGTCCCATGTCAGGCTCTGTGCTGACAGCTAGCTCAGAGCCTGGAGCCTGCTTCAGATTCTGTGTCTCCCTCTGTCCCTGACCCTTCCCTGCTCATGCTGTCTTTCTCTGTCTCTCAAAAATAAATAAAAAACATAAAAAAATAAAGTTGGTAAGTATTTGAACAGATAGTTCATAGAAGTCAAACAAAATAATTCAGACTTTTTTTTTTTACTTAATTCTAACCTTAATGAAACTACTAAACACCAAAATAGAAGGAAAGTAGCATTTTTTTCAGTTTTTAGATTAGCAAAGCAGATATAATGCCAAATATTTTAAAATTCTGTATGTGGAAAAACATGAGTAAAAGAAGCCCACATTGCTGGTATGAGTAGATAAGACCATTTGCAAAACTAAAAGTGAACATGCCCCTAGCCCTTGTTCAAAAATACATCAATAAGGATAATGTTGACAATAGTTTCAGTGCCTTCTTTATATCCTCTCTGCATCTTTACAAAAAGAAAGTTACTTCATGTGAATAACTGCATTTTAAGCCTGAGGTTGTTCCCCTTTGGCTGTAAGAGTATGCTCAGACTCTCCACAGGGAAACCCAAAAGTGCTAGAAAGGTAAGGTCCCGGTACGCAGCTCACGGTCCGTGAGTACATGAGAAGTTGTGGATAAGCGCAATGGCTTCCCAGCACGGACAGTTCCCCAGAGTTCTGCAGCAAGACTGAGTGCCGGTGGTCCACAGTGGCAAGTTTCTCAAAACCTGGATTCTCTGTTTTGGATTCTCTTCTTTCTCCCTGTGTCTCTTTTGTCACTCCCTGTCCTGTATTTCTGGAATCCCTATCAAATAAACTATTTGTACCCCAGACCTTTTATCAGGTTGTGTTTCTGGTAGAACCCCACGTGAGAAAGATAATCATTGATTGTTACTTTGTCTGTGAAAGGAAATAGTTCGGGAAATATATTTAAATGCTTCTCTGTGAAGTTTGGCTGAACACATTTAAGTGCATTCTTCAACAGAGTAGGATTTTTCCTTTCAAACAAGTGAAATAGCTCTCCATATGCTGATAAGAAATGATAGCTAAGCTATGATTCAACGTTTGAAAAAGCATGTAAAATAAGAAAGTACTTGGGGATGAGTTTATATAATCACATCATGTCTCAAGAAAAATAAAATAGAATTCACAATAATAGTTATGTCTGATATTAGAACCTGGAGGCTACAGGGTATAAATAAAGATATAAATAAGGGGAATTCAATATTTAGCTGTAGACCTTTTTTTGCTTTTTGATTTTTATTCCATGTTGTACCTATTCAATAATTGAATAATAGAATTTTTAAAAATAGGAAAATTTTCTGTCTATGCTGGTGTAGGTTGAATTTTACCTGCTCATAAGGCCTTGAGAAAATGACCTTGATAAGAAGAATAAATATATATCCCAAGGCTGTTGTGCTAGGATTCTGTTATTCCTTAGTAAATTTTAATCTCAAGTTTTAAATGTAAGAGATATTTTAGACAGTTTACTCTGCATGGCTGGCCATGAAAACAAATAAACAAAATTATAAAACAATATCAGTAACAAAACAACTGACTCCCCAACATGGTAAACTCATATTATGACTATATATATGAAAACCCTAATGTATTTTGAGACATGTTTTCCAAGAATGAGGCCTGAATTGGACAAGAATATGAAGAAACATTCATTGAAAGATTAGGTCAGATTAGTTTACATGTAATCGGTAAATAAAAATCTTGTATGGTAAAAGATTCTGAAATCTGTTTGTGCAATGGAAGTTTTATTTTCATGTGTTTTTATTTTTATATTATTATTATATAATTGCTATATTTATATTTTTCCATTTTTCAGGAAAAACTATTGTAAGTAAAGACCCACTGTAATAAAATTATTCCTGGCTTGAAAAAATCAGGAATGTCATTTACTGCTTCCAAATTAAAACTATACATTAGATCACTTTCTTTCAAGTTCTGACTTTGCTCTGCTTCCTCTCCCGCCCTTTTTTGCCATAGATTTCTGGGTGTTGTTCATGTTGTTCAATAATTAAGGATTTTTCTCAAAGATAAATGAACCTTTACTGTTTTGGCTAGCTTGGCAATCTTCAAGTATTATCAAATAAGAAAAACTTGTGTCCACAAAGAGCTGCAAAATGTATTTGAAAATGAAGTGTAACTGGAGTTAACGTTTCTTACACCATTGCTGTTAATATCACTCTCAGCATTCAAAGGTGACAAGAGTAAATGGTGTGGAGAAACTGGCATGTGGTAACACATTTTATTATACAAGTTTTCCATATATACTCCACTTTTGTTTAAAAGAAAAAGCGATACTATTAAATGGGAGGCTACGGACAACAACCAGTATTTGCAAAGTGACGATTAGAAATTAAACTGGAGACAAAATTATTTGAAGATTTTTTTTTGCTCTAGGTATACAGTGATGTCAATAACAACTTACATAAACTTTAAAACAAGATGTTTAGTCTTCATTTTTATGGAATATGGTTCCTTGACATTTTCCTAGATTTGTGCAGTTACTAATAAGGTCTGCTTTATTTAACCTTATGGAGAAGAGAGTACTCTTTTAATTCTGTTGAATTAAGTGAGATAAATACAAGGTAACATAATCAGACCAGCATTCAAAGAATAATTTTCAAGAATGAGTCACAGAGCCAAAGCACTACAATGAAAGCCATCAGCTCCATGTCTGGACCTAGCATACATGACATATGCACTGTTTTCATGTAGACATGACACATTGTTGTGCCCTTTAGCCTGTGTTTGTTCAAAAGAGAGCTCCAGTTTTGAAAAGTCTGCCCTACGTTAGTGCTTCAAGGTCTGTACCTTTAGAATATGAAAGGGGAAGACATTACCCCTCCTTAAGACAAGAAAGCATTTCTAATTGGTGAGAAAAAACACAGTTTACAATACAACAGTGATGGATCTCTTATAAGAAAGAAAAGAATAATTTACAACAAATTCTCCTAGTACCTCCTCTGCCCAAATTACACAAGACAGGAACAACTAAAACTGACACAAGAACTAAACTGCATTGGATCCAGTTCAATATGTCTGTTGAAGAAATTTTCATGACATATAATATCTGTATAATTTCAAAGTCAATTCCAAAACATGTAAGGGGAAATAGTATGTGATGAGTGTCACAAAAACACAATCCATAAGTCACTGAGGATATTTCAGTTCTGACTGAATTATGTTTGGTCTTCAGCTTCATTTTTCAATCTGCACTTACACTTATTGAGTGACACTTTGTTAAGTGCTACATGTTAAAAATTATTGAGATGTTTTTAAAAATAATAGATCATTCTTCAAGCGTGGAGATATAAGAATCCCAAATGGGTGTATGTGTGTGTTGCTGTGTTTGTGTGTGTCCGAATGAGAGTATTAGTCAACATTCTGAAAAGAAATAGAACCAATAGGAGATAGGAGAGTAGACAAATAGATAGATGATAGATAGTGACTTGACCTAAGAAGTTGGCTCACGTGATTACGGAAGTTGAAAATTTCCATAATCTGTCTGTGTTGTCTATACCTGGAGACCCAGGAAAGCCTGTGATATTCAGTCTGAGTCTGAAGGCTTGAGAACCAGGGGAGGTGTAAATCCTAGTCTCAGGACCAGGCTGGAGAAGACGAAATGGGTGGTTCCACTTCAACAGTGAGGCAGGAAACAAAGGAGCAAATCCCTTCCTCTTCTGCCTTTGGTTTTGTTCCGGTTCTCATTGGATTCCATGATGACCACCTGTACAGGAGAGGACAAGTCACTTTACTGAGTTGAGTTCTCTGATTTCAATGTAAATCTCATTCTGAAAGGCCCTTACATCCAGAAATTGATCAATCTGGTCATCTTGTGGACAGTCAAGTTAACACGTAAAATTAACCCTCTCAGTGTGTGTGTGTGTGTGTGTGTGTGTCTGTCTGTCTGTCTGTCTGTCTCTCTGATTGGCAAGACTGGAAGAACTTCCTCAGCCTTTTGGCAATAGCTCAACTCTCAAATTCTCATTTTTCCCTATTTAAAAAATGTTACTTTCCATATTATTCAAGATACACATAGAAAGATTGTTGAGTGAAGGAAGCCAAATTCTTTGCTAGTGTTAACATCAAAATACAATGTGTCTTGCAATTTAAAAGAAAAAAAAAACCAGAGAGCACACTTATTATGATGAACACTGAGTAATGTATATTGTTGAATCACTATGTTGTACAACTGAAACTAGTATCACACTGTATTTAACTATACTAGAATTCAAATTTTATAAATACATAAAGTTAAATAAGAAAGACAAAAAGAAGAAAGAAAGAAAAAGTAAAATCTTAGATTTAATTGCATTTATAAACATAGGGTTCGGCAGGGGGAGCAGGTTCACATAGAATAGGCTAGTGTGTTGAAAAAGAAACACTGGACAAAACAATTAGATATAATTGCTCATTTGTAAACAATACGGTGTAAGGAAGGGTTACTATTATGTAATAATTTACATTAACTGAAGAGATCCATTAATTACTTAATAGCCAGTTAACTAATTAATAATTAGTGTAGCTAATAATAATGTTAGAGCTCACATTTTATCAGTTTTCAAATGTCCTATGAAAATTTAATTCAGATAATTTCTATTGACATATTTATTACTTTGTGACCATTTCTGACGTCCTTTGCTGTATTTTTCAGTTTCAGTTTTTCAATATCAACAACTAATAAAACTTTGGACTGTTAAAATGAGTTGGCATTACCCAAAAGAACCCATCATTCTTCAAAATTATTGAAGTGACCCTAAACAAGAAGTTACTCAAATTCTCATATTGTACATCTTAGTTCAATCATTGCATGCAACATGTACAGTGACATCTTTTTATTCAAGGTTGTCAAAGAAAATTATGCCAGACAATGTTAACCAGGCAAGGATGAGTTTATTAGAGACTGCTGTAGTAGGGAGAGAGGCCATAACTAGGTCAAGCTCAATTCTGCTGGAACAAAAATGATAACTTTTTTTAATGTTTATTTATTTTTGGGACAGAGAAAGAGAACGAGCAGGGAAGGGCAGAGAGCAAGAGACAGAGTGCGAGCAAGGAAGGGACAGAGAGAGAAGGAGACACAGAATCTGAAGCAGGCTCCAGGCTCTGAGCTGTCAGCACCGAGCCCGATGCGGGGCTCGAACCAACCACCATGAGATCATGACCTAAGCGGAAGTCAGATGCTTAATCAACCGAGCCACACAGGTGCCCCCCAAATGATAACATTTTTAAGGGTTGAGATGAGATAGTGGGAAAGTACTGGAGGAAATAATCCCAATTCCGTTTGCCTGACATGCAGCAAAGCCAGCCACTGAGACAGCAAGTACACAGCAAGGAAAGGATTTATTAGAGACGCAGCTAAAGGAGAAGACAGGAGGGTTAGTCTCAAACCTGCCCCCCCCCCTCAAAGTGGGAGAGAACAAGTTTTCTATAAGGGGTCGAGATTACATATACAGTAAAACCTTGGATTGTGAGTAACTTGTTCTGTGAGTGTTCCGACAGACAAGCAAACACTTTTAACAAGTTTAACTTGATAAATGAGCAATGCCTTTCAATAGGAGGAGTATGTGATATCCAATGTCACTTGATCACAACTGAGCCAATGGCTTTTCTCTTTCTCTCTCCATCTCTCTCTCTCTCTCTCTCTCTCTCTCTCTGCAGAATTGTGGGTGATCCTTTCCAATGCTCAGATGCTTGGTTTCAGGCCGTGGTGTTTGGCAGAAATTGGTGATTTTTCAGAACATTGGAAGGTACCCACGACTGGCACTAGTGCATTTTTTGGTCATTCAAAGCACCTATGGACAGTCCTTTGCTTTTCCATACAAGAGTAAGCTTAGGAATGTTTTGCTTCCTTAGAAGCCATCAGGCTGCCTGAAGATATAGACCCTTTCCTCTGTTGTCTTATGACTAGTTACATGAAATACAGTCTATGATAACATTTATGAATACTGTACCACATTAAACATCTGTGCAAGTGTATATGATGGCCCCCATGCAGAAGAAGGTTCCATTGAGCCAATAGTTAGCAGTGATTCTGCTAGTGACAGTGAAAGTCATCTTACACAGTAACCCTTCTGTCTCCTGTGTCCCTCACACTGGCCACGAAGGTTTCAAAAGTAAGGCAGGTTAATTTGTTCATGTTTTTTTATATTTCGTATTCTTTATTATTTTGTAATATATTACAGTATTGTAATCATTTTTAATGAATATTTTGGGGCTGTGGAACAAATCACTGCATCTTCATTATTTCTTATGGGGAAATTTGCTTTGAGATACAAGTGTTTTAGATTGTAAGCATGTTTAGACAATGAATTATGCTCTCAAACCAAGGATTTACTGCATACGGATAAAAAAGGTGGGAAATTTGTGACTATTCATGAGGAAAGATGGACCATGGACATCGAGCAAGCATATACGTAACACGCATCCCATGTTCACTTTGAAGTGGAGACTTAACATTAGAACAAAGCAAAGTCCGGTCCCTGATGTCAGGAGGCTATCTTAGGAGAGGGAGCTGAGGCCTGCTCCAAGAACTGGTCTTGGGCTTATTATTTCAGGTAGGGAATGCAGGGCCCTGCTTGTTCATAGGCTGGGATTCTATCAGCTGACTCTGAGTTTAGGCTTCTGCAGAGACAGCTGGTGGATGTGTTAGTGGGGTCTGAAAAGACATAACAGCTGATTAGGAGAAACAGTTCTCTGCAAAACAAGCTTTAAATTTTCTGCTGGTTTCAACCTCATTAACACTTTGGGACATGGCTTCAGACGGTGTTAGGGAATGTTGATCAATGGGTTGTATTGAGTCCATTGGGTTGTTTATTGAGTTTGTGATTGGGGCCAATGGCATGGAATGTTTTTCTCTGTGATTAGGCTACCTCTGTTCTGTAAGGCCCAGCATGAAATGGAGGTCAGGAATCTAAAGGCAGAAAGAAGACTGTCAATTTTAGGTAAGCTATGAAGAAAATTTTTCTAAAGTTTTATTTATTTATTTTGGTAGAGAGAGAGTGCATGAGCAGGGGTGGGGGGCAGAGAGATGGAGAGACAGAATCCTAAGAAGGTTTTGCAATGTCAGTGCAGAGCCCAATGCGGGGCTAGAACTCACAAACCATGAGGTAATGACCTGAGCTGAAATCAGGAGTCGGATGCTTAACCTACTGAGCCATCCAGATGCCCCAAGCTATGGAGATTATTAAGGACATCTTGGTCAACACCATTAATCCTAAAATGTCCTCAGAGACAGCAGAAAAGCCTTTCTAGAGTAAAAGAAAGAAAGGTATATGCAGGACTCCTAAGAAAGTACTTTTCTAGGAGCTCTTCAGGACTGACCTCAAATAAACCAAAATTCTCCACATGGGAGAAAGACAACAAATTAGAAAACAGGGCAATATAAGGGCACCTGGGTGGCTCAGTTGGGTAAGCATCCATCTTTGGCTCAGGTATTGATCTCATGGTCCATGAGTTTGAGCCCTGTATTGGGCTCTCTGCTGCCAGTGCAGAGCCCACTTTGGATCCTCTGTTCCCCTCTCTCTGCGTCCCTCCTTTGCTTGTGTGCATTCTCTCTCTCTCAAAAATCAAATAAACATTTAAAAATAAAAAGAAAATAGGGCCACTTAGATTTCAGAGGTATAAAGAGGGGGCATTTTATGCTTTGAAAGATGATACCACCGACACTCCGTGTGCACAAACTAGTGTCCTTGAAAAATACTTCAGTAAAGCTTTAAAAAATCACCAATATTATGATCTAGAATTTAATGGGTTCAGCTTTAACGAGACTTGTTTACATCAATCCAAAATACAAGATATTGTTATTCTTATACTGATTTCATCACTAAGAACACAAACAAGCAGTGAAAAAAAATGTAGCTTTTGTTGCAATGCTGAAACTATGTAGATGAAAAAGAAGGGCATTGACACGTTTCAAATAAACTGGAAGGAAGACTTCTTGTGGATTCACAAATTCTAGAGAGTATTTACTTAAATGTGATAGTGGTAAAACTACCAGCCATAAAATCAGGAAAGGAGACCAGTACTGCAGTTATTTTCTGTTTTGTTTTGTTTTGGTTTTGCCCCCGCCCCTCCCCATGGCCCTATAGGGTCTCATAGCTGGATATCACTTGAGTTGGTCACTCTCAAATGGAGCTGAGTATGTGAATTGACATTAGCATCCTTTATCGCAAAGTCTACATTTATAAATGTACTCCACTTGTCAGTTTGACTGTTAAAAATTAATTAAGATATTAATTTTAGTATGCCTAAGAAATTAACATGTGTCTCCAACTAAAAGTAATGTTTTGAAGTTTGAAACAATTTGGATTCGCCCGTGTTTCTGAACCAAATTTCAATCTGATGAGTTCTGAAATTAATTAAGTTTGAATTGTCCCTTATATACATAATTTAATTGATTAAAAGATTACTCTTCTAGAGTTTATAATATGAAAAGACTTATTAGAGAATGATCACCTTGCTGATGCATAGCAGGGGACTTCAAGCTTGGAGGGAAGCAGATTAATTATAACAGCGTTTTACATAATACCAGTAGAAAATCAGTGGTGGTCTTTATTGATGTTTTAATATGTGTTAGGTACATTTACTTTTATGGAGTGTAAAAAGGGTTTTCTGAGAAATTCTTGAAAGGTCATTACTTCTACATTTCTGTGTGTGTGTTTTAATTACCGGCTGAAATAAAAATGTATGAATCTATTTTAACTGTTATCTCACTTCCTGGCATGTAGTAAACAAGTATGTGTTAATTTATGTGACCTTTTATCCTTACTAACTTATTGTTTGTGGCTCCTACTTTTAGTAGAATTGGCATTAATTCCAACATAGGTAATTTAAAATATCAGTTCAAAATTTTATAGCTTGAAACAGCTCATCCTTTAATAATTAAGTCAATAAAACTAACTTAATTTAATTTAAACAGTAATGCTGTTTTTTAGGCCTCGTGGAGTCATTACAATTAGTAATTCATAATTAGTATTTTTTTGATGTCCATACACTGTGGCCAAGCATCATCAAGAAACTATGATGATTGGTGGTAATTTGATAAATATTCAGAGCCACTGCGTTAATTATGTGTCTTCTAATTACATCTGAAGTTAATGAATGTATATGAATATTATGGATATGAATTTAAAGGACAGCCTAACCTTAATTATAGGATTTTTTATAATATTATAATTATAACTTTCCTAGTTATCAGCTTTTAGATAAAATGAGGCTTATCTAAAATATTAAATTTGAATATTGTTTGTACACAACAATCTCTTTTCAATCTGTTACCGAAAATGGCAGTGATTGATTCAAAACAGCAGTCAATGCAATTTCTGCACAATATGATGAATAAAAAAGCTAAAATTTTAAACAGAAACAAAATCAGAAAAATATCCACAAATACAGTGACTAGAAAATCTTAAATGATTTTGCTAACTCTGACTCTATTTTTAGTATAAAACCTTTGGAGAAGATTATGCTGACTTTAGCTGATCAATTAAATTAATTATAATAAGAAAAATGCATATTGTAGTTGTCAGTTCTAAATTTTAATCTGAAATTCTAGGCAAAACTTGAAAATCTTTATAGTTCCTTCCCTTATTGTCATCTTATGCTCTTAGCTAACTTACTCCAATCACAAGCAGCTGCCAAGTCGTAACAGTTTAGAATGTGATGTTCACTCCGAATGAACTTAATATAAGATATTGAGAATATTAAAACATTCTTAAATTTATTGAATAAGTAGCATCATGTCCTTAAGAAAAATGTCTTCAGTTTGGTTATGGTGGTGATATTGATAATTTTGGTAATGGTGACACTGATGGCAGATGAAGTAATTTTTATTGCTGTTGTTAGTACTATATTTTTGCTACGACTACTGCTACTACTGCACACACCAGCCATAAAATCTTGCTTCAACTGAATCGCAATTATGTCATACTTAAATCAGCTTCCACACCCCAAATTACATGAATTATTATTATTTTTCCTTTCCTTACGTTGCATTGCCATCAAAATATCCATT
The DNA here is from genome assembly GCA_004023785.1 of Mungos mungo. NCBI lineage: Eukaryota > Metazoa > Chordata > Mammalia > Carnivora > Herpestidae > Mungos > Mungos mungo. The sequence goes on along the minus strand of PISW01005606.1, from coordinate 41,636 downwards.
CATTCATACTATATATTAAGTTAACTTTTTCACTTTCACATGTACTTGTATTATAGTTATCATTTCTGTGAGGTTCTCCAATTTGACAGGGTGGTGAAATGGTTCTCTGGTCTAAAAAAATAAATGGAAATTTCCAAATATAGCAAATGTTTTTATATTGTTAGGACTATAGCCAGTTGCCTTCACTCTTGATAGTTTTAGAAAACGCTTGCATTTTCTGAGGGGAGAAGCCCAGACTTGCATAGCCATGGGGAGGAAAAGAGATGGTGGTGTCCACCCTACTTTGAAACCCTATCCACATCAATCCATAAGCAAGTTTATTATGTAGACCTGACTAAAGAGGGCTAAGCTTCTACTCCGCCAAAGTGAGGAGATTGACATGTCTAGTAATTTAAGGTCATATATCCAATTCTAATTCTGTATCAAAGATTTGATGACTTTGCAGGCAGTAGGCTAATGTTGCAAGAAAAAAAAGGAAACTATTTTCTTACTGATTTAGGCTTATACCAAAGATTGCAATGCTATATAGATAGACTAAAAAAGCTTTAATTGAAACCATGTATTATAATGTCCATAAAAGTCTATACTATTGAGAACTTTGGCTAATAATGTATTTGAAAATAGCTGTTTAAAAGCACTAGCTATGTTTGTGTAATTCAAAAATGTGAACATAATACAACATCTATAAAATTATCTTAATTTCCCTAATTACTGTTTGTGAGGTAAATATAAGTATTTAAGAGCAGTATTATATCATTTTTTATTGTATTCTGCTAAAAACAAAGTTTTAAGTGTTTCTTTTCATTTTAAACGCTTGGGACACAGTGTTGATTTTTCTATGGTTATTTGTATATTCTCTGTAGGAAAATCTGTATTATAAGTAATATTATAACACTAAAACAATATTATTTTACAGGACTCAGTGTTTTTCAAATGTTCAGAATAGAAATTTCAGCGACCGTTTTTTTATTCTCAAAATATAGCCACAAAATTATCACTTGGACAAAAGCCTGAGAAAAATACGAATGCCTTCTGAGCAAGTGGACCACAATTCCTCAAGTTGCTAAATTGTAGTCTGACATAATGGGTGCAGGGAGCTTTCTCCAAGGAGTTGCCCCCTGGAGGAAGGCATATTATTCAGCCCAATGATGAAAGTGATTGTGTCATTCTTGATGCCAGTGAAAGATGCTTCCCACACAGAGTGGGAGCCTTGAAGTATTAGTATTTCAGTCCTTAAGTTTCCATGTGTCAGTTCTGAAAACAAAATGTAGAAAAAAGAGCTGTACAAGAATCTCCAAGAATAGCCCGAGTCAGTAGCAAATGAACAGACATTCTGTTGGATATATTGATTTAGTTTGTAATTTCCCTGTTCCTTGTTAAAAAACAGAATGTACTTAGAACCTGCATCTCTTTACAGTGTAATATATCATTGATCTTTTCATTAAAAAATATGTTGGGTGGGGAATGTCTGTCCACTTGAGATTTTATATGGGGGTTGTTGTTTCCAAAAGCAAAACTTAATCATGATGTATGCAGTTTCATTGAACGAACATATGAATGAAGATGAAGCAATGAATAGGAAATTATTCCTACTAAATTTCCAGGGTCATGTAATGCAAATGCAAATCTTACAGAGATGAGTTGGAAAATGTTACTTGTAAATCCAACCCTGTTCGGTGAGGATAATGAATTCCTTTCCTTTTACTGCTTCTGAAACTTTCATATTTATGGTTAGAATTCTTATTATAAGGACTCCCTAATTCATTTGTGTTGCATAAGATGATAGATAGATAGATTTATATAGAGATATAGATTAGTATATATCTATATCTATGTCTATGTCTATGTTTATCTATCAATTGATCTATTATCGAGCTAGCTAGCTAGCTATTCATCTCTCCATCTAGAAAGTGATGTAATAGGAGGAACCAAAGAAAATAAACAACCTAAAGGAATATCCTTAATAAAAAGAACCCTAAATGAAAGCTACAAATATTTACCAAGTGGTTTACTGTATATGCTTTAATGTTTGGGTTTGGTGGGGATGGTGATGGGTAGAAGTACAAAGATCGATAAAATATTTCCAGCCTTACAAGAATTTAACATACTTAAATAGATATTAAAAATTCAAATTAGAGATATAAGTTGGTAAAAATATAGAGAATGCAATAAGGCTATATAGTTATAATTATAATCAAACTTAGGACAGAGGCTAGGACATAAAAGCATAGGGTGGTTGGAAAAGACCAATGAGGGAGAACATCAACACTGTAGAAAATGACAGGGACTGGAGGTAGGAGGGGTTTTTGGGAGACAGTGTCTGATGAAACATTGTATAAATGATGAAACATTGTATATGAGAAAATAAAGTAGTAAAATGAGCATAAATGTTTGGGAAACTTTAAATACACTACCTTGGCTAGAAAGAAGAACTCAAGAAACTTTTGTGGGGAGGAGTTAAGATGATAGAGGAATAGGGGGACCCTAAGCTTGCCCCATTTCTCAGACAAAGCTAGACAAATATCAAATCATTCTGAACACCCAAGAAATCAATCTGAGGACTGAGATAACAAACCTACACATTTATGGGTAAAAAAATCAACCACTTTGTGGAAGGTAGGAGCTGTGGAGAGTTGATTTGGGGGAGAAAAAAATGAAGGTGTTACAGAGAGATGGGGGAGAGAAAGAGAGAGAAACAGAGGTACACACAGAGAGAGAAGCAGCAGGCAGGGGATTGCACAAGAAAAGCTCTTACCCCAAAACACTGACTGGGAACAAGAGAGTCACTGCTGAAGTCCAGCTCCAGCAGGTCCAGGGTTCCCTGAAGGTTGGGTGGTGTCAGCAAATGGGGGAGGGAATGAGAGAGCCACAAGTTTCTTTCTGATCACCAGGTAAGCATCTCTGCACTGACCCGAGGGTCAGCTTTTTTATGGTAAAAAAAAAATGTATGGGGCCAGCACAGAAGTGGCATTTGCCTTAGACAATGATTTCTGAAGACAAATTCTTTGGTATGTAAAAATTTCCCAGGACATAGATTGATAGAAGACTCATGCATAATCTTTATTAATAGTGAGTGATGTAGGTGATTTAGATGCTTATCACTTGGGGAAGGAAGGTATCTTTAGCATTTAAATACAAGACAATGTTTCTAGCATAGCAAAGGCAAAAGTTGGTTCTTTGTGAGCAGGGGCTCAATAGCCTGTTTTCTTGAGGGGAAGTAAAACACATTTCTCAGGAAATATAATATTTGCTCCCATAATCACAAAAGAAGAAATTTCTATAATAAGTTCCTTCACAAGGTACAATCAGTATATTTTAGAATAAGGGGACAAGTCACTCCTGATAACAATCAGCAAGGTGGCTTGGGGGGTCAGTGCTCAAAAAATAATTGGGTTGGGGGTAAACATCAGTCACCATCTGACAGTGGGAGGCCATGCAAAACCGGTCTTAACCTCACAAGGAGTATTCTCAACTTAGTTCAGAAATGGTTCCCAACAAGTGGCTATAGCAAGTTATTATAAGCAGCTGAGCACAAAGTCTGAAGTTTTGGAAGTCCACACCATTTCTGGGGTTATGGCTGGTAGGCTTGGGAGGGCTCTGGTGGGGAAAGAGGCTGGAAACCTGGGAGAAGGCAGGATGGTCTGGGGATCTCTTGGGTCACACAGGGAGGAACAGTTCCCCTGCTTGGAGTTTGTTTGGAGTTCATGTGGGAGTGGCAGCACTGCCTCTCCAGGGGCAAAGAAACTATGGTGCCAGCATGCCAGTGGTACCATAGCATGGAAGTGGTGCTCGCTAGCAGGGAAACAAAGTCACCAGCTGAAGGCAACAAACCATGGTGCTGGTTCTTAGCAGAAGTTTACCATAAACTCTGAACCTCTGGGTGTTCCTGACACTGCTTTTCTGAGACAAACTGGAAAATAGCAAAAGCACAGTGAGACCCTCCTCCATAGGATCAATGTGGGTCCACACTGGGTAGGAGCCTACATTTGGAGTTTTGAAACCCAGCCACATGCCTGAGATAAAACACAGGAGTACTGTGCTCCCTGGCAGGCAGGCAGCTTAGACACAGACAAGGTGAAGTGAGGGAGCTGATGGAAGCTGGATACACAAGAGGGGAGATTGTTTGCTCTTCTGTGAGGGTTTCCTGGAGAGTGGAAGACACAAACTCCTTGCTCCAGGGACAGGAGAGTGGGGGGATAACATGGCTCCTACCCCATCAGCACTGATAGACTTCAGCGAGTAACATAGCACTACCCAGTGGAGACCAGAGTTGTTTATAACAAGCCCTATCCCCTGGCAGCCTGGAGGTGCATCTCTACTAGGGCAAGTCCACCTGAGAATCAGTGCAGCAGGTCCCTCCCTCAGAGTACAAACCCAAATCCCTCCACACACCAAGTTTACTGATCATAGATTGCTGTAAAGCTTCAGCACTAGAGGAATAGAATTGAGCTCTTTCTCCTTCTCCTCCATTCCTCTTCCCCTTTTCCTCCTCTCCCTTCTCCTTCCCTACTCCTCACCTCTGTCCTCCCCATCCATTTCCCTCTACCTTCCTTCATCCCCCTTCCCTTTTCCCTCTTCCTCCTCCTCCCCTTCCCCCTTCTTCTTCATCTTCTTTTTCTCCTTTGATCTAGCTTCTTTTAACAAATAGACCAAAACACATCTAGTTAAAACCTGCCAAATAGTGGTCAAGGTCAAAATGCCCCAAGGTCTCCCCACTAACTACAGGCAAGAGGAGACTTTGCCAAGGACTGACCTGAGGATAGGAGCAACCAAAACACAACAGCAGAGTGCATATAGGATCCCCGCCCTTTTTTCTTTTTCTTTTTCTTTTTTCCCCTCTCTCTACTTAATATGCCCATTACTCTCAGGAGCAGTAATATAACAAGTTTCCCTAACAATCAAATAAACAGTGACCTAGAAAAAAAATGACAAGATGGAGGAGTTCTCCCCAAAAGAAAGAACAGGAAGCAGTAATGGCTAGGGATTTAATAAATATGGATATAAATAAGATGCCTGAATCAGAATTTAAAACAATTATAAGGAGACTGGCTGGGTTTGAGAAAAGCATAAAAGGCGTTAGAGAAAACCAACTGCAGATATAAAAGAATCAAAACTAGTCAGGCCAAAATTAAAAGTGCTATAGCTAAGATGCAGACCTGACTGTATTCCATGACAGCAAGGATGGATGAAGCAGAGGAAAGAATCAGTGATACAGAAGATAAAATTATGGAAAATAATGAAGCTGAAAAGAAGAGGGAAAGGAAGATATTGGATCATGAAAATAGAATTAGGGAACTCAGCAGATCCTTAAAGTGTAATAGTACTTATATCATAAGAGTCTCAGAAGATGGAGAGACAAAGAGAAGGTTTATTTGAGCAAATTATAGATAAAAACTTCCCTAAGTTATGGAAGGAGAAAAACATAAATCCAAGAAGCATGGAAAACTCCCATTAAATTCATCAAAATCTGGTCATCACCAAGACATATCATAGTCAAATTACAAAATACACAGACAAGAAAAGAATTCTGAAAGCAGCAATGGCAAAAAAAAGTCCTTAATCTATAAGGAATGACAGATCAGGTTTTCAGAAAATATGTCCACAGAAACTTGTCAAGCAAAAGGAGTCAAGCAAAAGGAGATGGCATAATATATATATATATATATATATATATATATATATATATATATGTATGTATATATATATATATATATATATGTGTGTGTGTGTGTGTGTGTGTGTGTGTGTGTATTCATTTATATATATTTAATATTATATATATTTAATCCTTATTCATATATATATTTATTTAATATTTATTCATGTTTGAGAGAGAGACAGAGCATTAGCAGGGGAGGGGAAGAGAGAAAGGGGCACACAGAATCTGAAGCAGGCTCCAGGCTCTAAGCTCTCAAAACAAAGCCCAGCACAGGGCACAAACTCACAAACTGTGAGATCATGACAAGAGCCGAAGTTAGATGCTTAACCGACTGAGCTACCCGGGCACCCAGGTGGCATGATATATTCAAAGTGCTGAAGGGAAACAATACACAGCCAAGAATAGTTTATCCAGCAAGGCTGTTGTTCAGAATTAAAAAGAGAGAGAGAGAGAAGGAGATAGAGTTTTCAAGAAAAACAAAAACTAAAAGAGTTTGCAAACATTAAACAAAGCCTGCAAGAAAAATTAAGATAGACTCTTGAGTGGGGGAAAACAAAGACCAAAAGCAACAAAACTAGAAAAGAACATAAAATATCACAAGCAACACCAATTTGACAAGGAACACAATGGCACTACATTCTGAATTCATACCTATCAATAATTAACTTCAATTTTAAATGTCCTAAATGCTCCAATCAAAATACATAGGGTATCAGAATGCATTAAAAACAACAACAACAAGATCCATGTATATTCTGTCTACAAGACAATCATTTGAGACCTAAAGGCACGTGAAGATTACAAGTGAGGAAATAAAGGATCATATTTCATGCTAATGGACATCAAAAGAAAGCTGGAGTCGCTATACTTATATCAGACAAACTAGATTTTAAAACAAAGACTGTAACAAGAGATGAAGGGCATTAGATCATAATTATGGGTCTATACATCAAGAAGATCTAATAATTTTAAGTATTTATGCCTGCAACTTAGAGGCACCCAAATATATAAATCAATTAATCACAAACGTAAAGAAACTCACTGATAATATCATAATAGTAGAGGACTTTAACATCCCATGTACAGCAATAGACAGATTATGTACAGATTCAACAAGGAAACAATGGCTTTGAATGGCACACTGGACCAGATGGATTTAACATATATATTCGGTACATTCTATCCTAAAGCAGCAGACAACACATTCTCTTTGAGTGCACATGGAACATTCTCCAGAGTAGATCACATACTGAGTCACAAACCAGCCCTCAAAAGAAGACTGAGATCATACCATGTATATTTTCATGTAACAACACTATGAAACTTGAAGTCAATCACAAGAAGAAAATTTGGAAAGACCACAAATACATGGACATTAAAGAATGTCCTACTAAAGAATGAATAGGTTAACAGGAAATTAAAGAAGAAATAAAAAATACATGAAAGCAAATAAAAATGAAAACTTGACCATCCAAAACATTTGGGATAGAAAAGGCAGCTGTAAGATGGAAGTGTATTGTAATACAGACCTACCTCAAGAAGCAAGAAAGGTCTCAAATACACCACCCAACCTTACATTAACGAGGCTAGAGAGGGAACAGCAAATAAAGCTTAAAGCCAGCAGAAGATGGGAAATAATAAAGATTAGAGCAGAAAGAAATAATGTAGAGACAAACAAAAATGTAGAACACATAAATGAAACTCAGAGCTGGTTCTTTGAAAAAATTCATAAAAATGATTACCCCCTAGCCAGACGTATAAGAGCAAAAAGGACCAAATAAATAAAAGCATACATGGAAGAGAAGAGATAAAAATCAACACCACAAAAATACAAATAATTGTAAGAGAATATTATGAAAATTATATGCCAATAAATTGGATAAACTGGAAGAAATGGGAAAATTCCTATAAACATACAAACAACCAATACTGAAACAGGAAGACATAGAAATTTGAACAGACAAGCAAAAAATTGAATCAGTAATCAAAAAATCTCCAAACAAAAGTCCAGGGCCAGGTGGCTTCCTAGGGGAATTCTACCAAACATTTAAAGAAGTGTTTATATCTATTCTTCTGAAACTATTTCAATAAAAAGAAAAGAAAAAGAAAGAAATGGGAAGAAAACTTCCAAACTTATTCTGTGAGGCCAACATCATCTTGATTCCAAACCCAAATAAAAGTTCCCACTAGAAAGGAGAATTATAGGTCAATAATCCTGATGAATATGGATGCAAAAGTTCTCAACAACATTCTAGCAAAGTGAATCCAACAGCACATTAGAAGAATTATCCCATGGTCAACTGAGATTTATTCCTGGGTTGCAGGGAGTATTCAGTATTTGCTAATCAAGCAATATGACACACAACATTAATATAAAAAAGGACAAGAACCATATGATCCTGTCAGAAGTAGAAAAAGCATTTGACTAAATATAGCATCCATTCTTGATAAAAATTCTCAACAAAATAGGTATAGACAGAACATACCTCAACATCATAAAAGCTGTATATGAAAGACCCACAGTTAATATCCTCAATGGGGAAAACAGAGCTTTTCCTCTCTGGTCAACAACAAGGCAGGGATGTCCATTCTGATGATTACTATTTAATATACTACTGGAAGTCTTACCCTCAGCAATCAGACAACAAAAAGAAACAAAAGGCATCCAAATTGGCAAAGAAGTTAAGCTTTTATCATTTGCAGACTACATGATACTGAATGTAGAAAACCCCAAAGACTTCACCAAAAAATTGTAAGACTAATATGTGAATAGAGCAGAATTACAGGATATAAAATCAACATACAGAAATCTGTTGCATTTCTATATACCAATAATAAAGCAGCAGAAAATGAAGTCAAGAAATTGATCCCATCTGTGTTACATCAAATCCCATAATATACCTAGGAATAAATCTAACCAAAGAAGTAAAAGATCTGTACTCTGAAAACTATATAACACTTATGAAAGAAATTCAAGAGGACACAAAGAGATGCAAAAAATTCCATGCTCATGGATTGAAAGAACACATATTGTTGAAATGTCTACACTACCCGAAGCAATATACACATTTAATGTAATCCCCATTAAAATACCATCAGCATTTTTCACAGCCCCTCCCCCACTTGCACTGTCTCTGTCTCTCCCAAAATAAGTAAATCAACCTAAAAAAATGTGTTGTTTTGGAGTGTCTGGGTAGCTCAGTGGGTTAAGCTTCTGACTCTTGACTTCCCCTCAAGTCATGAGCTCATGTTTCATACAATTGAGCCCACATTGGGCTTTGTGGTGTCAGCATGAAGACTGCTTAGATTCTGTTTCTTTCTTTCTCTCTACTTCTCCCCTGATTGCACGGTTTCTCTCTCTCTCTGAAAATAAATAAATAAACATTAAATGTATTTGTTTTTTTGCTCTTATTTCTCTTTCTTTTCCTTATATGTATAGATGGGATGGTAAACTTAGGAGTAGGGACACAGGCAGAATGAGAAGTCACAATAGTAACAAATGCTCATCTTATTTCAGTCATTATAATGAAAGACATTTTTTTCTTCATGCCAGAAGTTATAATCAATATATAGCATTCATAATAATTATGCTTAGTAATTTGGTAACTGGAAAGTACAAGTTTATAGAAGTTAAATTTATTTCCAATCTTCCTTGGTGTATGCTTAATGTCAGCCAGCTGGAGTAATACTGTGAAAATTGACCTGGTTGGATTACAGCATCTCTCACATTCATAACTCTTTACCACACTCATATCCCTTGCTATATTCGAGCCCTGATTCTGGCCCCATAGACCTTAAATTTCTTGTTTCTTACTCAAATACACTTACTAAAATACACCTGTTATTTTAGAAATGAGACAATAATCACATACATGGTCATATAATTATATTGGTAAATAATCTTGGGGAATAAAGAGGACTAGGAAATGAAGCAGCCGAAAGAGAAATCAAGAAACTGATCCCATTTACGATTGCACGAAAAACTATCAAATACCTAGGAGTAAACCTAACCAAGGATGTAAAAGACCTATAGGATGAAAACTATAGAAAACTTATGAAAGAGATTGAAGAAGACACCAAGAAATGGTAAAACATTCCCTGTTCATGGATCAGAAGAATAAACAGTGTGAAAATGTCATTACTACGCAAAGCAATCTACACATTCAATGCAATCCCCATCAAAATTGTACCAACATTCTTCTCAAAGCTAGAACAAACTATCCTCAAATTCATACGGAACCACAAAAGACCCCGAATAGCCAAAGTTATATTGAAGAAGAAAACCAAAACGGGAGGTATCACAATCCCAGACTTTAGCCTCTACTACAAAGCTGTCATCATCAAGACAGACAGTATGGTATGGGCACAAAAACAGACACATAGACCAATGGAATAGAATAGAGAATCCAGAACTGGGCCCACAAATGTACATCCAACTAATTTTTGACAAAGCAGGAAAGAGTATCCGATGGAAAAACTGCCTCTTTAGCAGGTGGTGCTGGGAGAACTGGACAGCAACATGCAGAAGAATGAAACTAGACCACTTCTTACACCATACACAAAAATTAACTCAAAATGGCTCAAGAACCTGAATGTGAGACAGGAAACCATCAAAACCCTCGAGGAGAAAGTAGGAAAAAACCTCCTAGACCTCCACCGCAGCAATTTCCTATTCAACACATCCCCAAAGGCTAGGAAAATGAAAGCAAAACTGAACTCTTGGGACTTCATCAAGATAAAAAGCTTCTGCACTGCAAAGGAAACAATCAAGAAAACTAATAGGCAACCGACAGGATGGGAAAAGATAGTTGCAAATGACATATCAGATAAAGGGCTAATATCCAAAATATACAAGGAACTCACCAAACTTCACACCCACAAAACAAATAACCCAGTGAAGAAATGGGCAGAAGACATGAACAGACACTTCTCCAAAGAGAACATCCAGACGGCCTACAGGCACATGAAACAATGCTCAACATCACTCATCATCAGGGAAACACAAATCAAAACCACACTGAGATACCACCTCACACCAGTCAGAGTGACTAAAATGAACAAATCAAGAGACTATAGATGCTGGCGAGGGTGAGGAGAGACAGGCACCCTCCTACACAGTGGGTGGGAATGTAAACTGGTGCAGCCGCTCTGGAAAACAGTGTGGAGGTTCCTCAAAAAACTATCCATAGAACTCCCCTATGACCCAGCAATAGCATTGCTAGTGATTTACTCAAGGGATACAGAAATGCTGATGCATAGGAGCACATGCACCCCATTGTTCATAGCAGCAATGTCAACAATAGCCAAAACATGGAAAAAGCCTAAATGTCCATCACCTGATGAATGGATCAAGAAGATGTGGGATATATACACAATGGAGTACTACATGGCAATGAGAAAGAATGAAATATGGCCATTTGTAGGAAAGTAGATGGACCTTGAGGGTGTCATGCTAAGCGAAATAAGTCAGGCAGAGAAAGACAGAAACCATATGTTTGCACTCATAGGTCTAACAGGAAAACAGGAGAAACCTAATGGAGGACCAGGGGGAGGGGAAGAGGGAAAGAGAGTAGGGGAGAGAGAGGGACGCAAAACTTGAGAGACTATTGAATGCTGAAAATGAACTGAAAGTTGAAGGGGAAGGGGGAGGGGGGAAAAGAGGTGGTGGTGATGGAGGAGGGCACTTGTGAGGAAGAGCACTGGGTGTTGTATGGAAACCAATTTGACAATAAACTATTAAAAAAAAACAAAAGAACAAAAAAATCGGCATTACATTTAAAAAATAAATAAATAAATAAAATAAATAAAGAGGACTAGGAATGTTATACTCTTCATTGCCTCCAGGAATATTTTTTTTGTCAATATATCAGAAAATGATAAATTAATTCATATTTTAGTCCACATATATATATTGTCACCATCTATGCCCATATTTATTTCTATAATTGGATGTATTGGGTCAGGGCAGAAGTATTAGACATTTAGTTTTTTTTGCCTGATTTGAATTACACCTAAAATTAAATGCATAAATCACACGACATCTCAGGAGTTTATTTTGTTTCTCTTGTAAAATAAGATTATAGGACTTGGAAACCTCCTTCTCATTTAGCTTTAATTGAGGTAAATGTAGGACACTAATACATATTCACTCAATCTTTTTACTTATCTGTAATGTATGGTTTCAATTTTAATTAAGAAAAGAATTAAGAAATGTTATTTTAGAACTTAGACATAAAGTTGGAGACAAAGTTTTTGAATGTATAGTGAGTTAAATAATCACATATTTAGCTTGCCTTAAATATATACAAGTCTTACAATTTGCTATAGATGCAGCATTTTCTGATCTAAAATTGCAATGCAACCTTAATTTATAAAGTAGTGCAGCTATTTAATATGATCTTGGTTTTCAAGGGGAAGGACAATTAATGGAAGGCAGACTCCTAACATTCTGTCATATATTCTGAAGTTTATTTTGCATTTTTACTCAGGTTAGTTTCATTAAATCAAATCTCAAGAAATTTAAAATTGATAATTCCTTCTTTCATTTAACTATGCTCATTTCATGTGTAGTTCACCTAAAGGGTAAAAAACAAAAAATGACCAATGCAAAGGCTTATAGGGATTTTTAAAAACTTTTTAATGTCTTTATTTTATTTTGAGAGACAGAGACTGAGACAGAGAGAGACAGAGACTGAACGGGGGGGAAAGGCAGAGAGAGGGGGAGACAGAATCTGAAGCAGGCTCCATGCTTTGAACTGTCAGCACAGAGACAGACATGGGGCTCAAACCCATGGACCATGAGATCATGACCTGAGCAAAAGTCAGATGCTAAATCGACTGAACCACCCAGATGCTCCTTGTAGGGATTTTATAAAGGGAAAATAACAAGTTTGACAAAGTGTGAGACAGAAAAATGAATTTCTTGAAAAGAGAGTCTGTAAATATGTGAACAAGCTCCTAAAGGGTTTTTGTAGAACTGGAGGACTTTAGAACATGAAATATCTTCCTCTCTATACTACAGATGATGATTTGGGTGAGATTATGACTAAAGGTAAAATAATAGATCTGATGAATGCAAATTGAATTTGCTAGCTCTGTGGATTTTAGATTTATGTTAGAGGCTATGATAAAATCAGATTTAAAAGTCATATGTCATTACAAAAATTCAACTAGAGGAGAAATTTGATTTTGAGATATTTCTGAACAAGGAAAATGACAGGAAATTGTCTACTTCATGTTATGCATTCAATCTCTGCCACATACAAAACAAAAGTTTTATATTCCCATGACACAAAAGAAATATAGTAGAAAATGCTCAAAGGTGTGTAGCTGGGAGATAAAAAATGAAAATAGGATTGGAGAAATGGTCTTTGTTTAGCAAAATATTTTGGTGATCCATTTGGTTATAGAAAATGATATACAAATTTTCTTTGAGGTCAGGAATGAAGTAAGTATGTAGACTATTAAGAGGATATTCACAGGGTGAACTGAAACTGAGCAAGAAAAGGTAGGATGTAGAGGAGAAAAGTGACCCAGAACCATTTTTAGTCCCAGGACCAGGGCCCCTGGGTGCTCTCTTCCAGCCATGGCCTCAGTGTCTTGCCGCTGAAATACTGTAAAGCCCACTTCAGGGCCTAAGATGCACCAAGGTCTTCAGTAGTCTCACTGCAGCACCATGAACTCTGAGAAAGATTTTCATGGGTCTACGTTCCTTTTCTCCCATTAAAGGCCCCTCTGACATTTTTTTTAACCCTATTAATGGTATCAACCAGATGCCTGGAGGACCTCCAGGGCTCACCCCTATGGGTCCATTTGAAGCCCTGTGGATGGGTAGATTCCAGGAGCATAACACAGGAGCTAGTCACTCCCTCTGGTCAGACCTATATTTTTCTATAGGATCACTGGAGATGGGGGGCACCCAGAATGGATGACTCTGATGACATAAGTGGGTCCCCAAATGCAGGGCTCTGAATTACTGACTTTCAGCTTTTGAGGTTTGGCATGAACTATGAGTAAAAAAGTGGGAACGTGAGATCAACAAGGCACTGCCTCTGGTCTACAGCACTGATGGGCTACAGGGGGTGGTGGCAACACTTACTATCTGTGCCACCTTATGCACGTTCCCAAGCAATCAATATCCTTACCGTAGTTGCAAGTCCCGGCACATACCCACCAGCCTTCCAGGAGTAGCTGTATCTATATCCTCTGAGTTTTTGCTCCAATGCAAAGGGGACATAACATGTGAAAGATGTGGATAATCCTCTCTTATCCAATGATGGTAGTATGTGGAAGACAGATATATGGCCAACATTTAAAGAGAGAACATTCTAAAACTGCATTGATTATGGCTTAAAGAGTTCAAGAGATGAAATAGTTGAAAACTGAGCTATTTAGACTGATAGAGACTTCAAGATAATATGTATTTAACATGACCAAAAAAACCCAAACCATCATACACTTTTCTGCATACCTTTGGTGAGACCTTTATTTGTGATCATCATCAACAAAGCCCAGTAGCAACCTTTGAAGGAATCATTCAGGTCACAATTGATGGATAGCACAACAGATGATCCAACATCAGGCATACTGATGAAGTCAACATTAAGCAAATGGTTTTAGGGAACTACGGGAGCAAAAAAAAAAAGTCTATTTTGTTTTAATACAAAGCACTTCTAAAGCGTCACGGGAATGTGAGCAGTAGTAGTTCAGCCATATTTTTTCACTACTTTTTTTTTTTTTCTCATTGTGATGAGTATAAAGTGAGGCAATGATGTAGCAGAATTCTATGATCGACCCCAATGACTCTTGCCCTTGTATCATCTCCTCCCTTTTTAGTATGGGGAACTTTCATGGTGGACCCGACATAATCAGGTGATCCATTTAAAAGCTGAATGTTTTTATCTGACTGGATGAAGAGCACCAGAAAGAAGGGCTTTGGCTTCCCTGGAAGAAAGCAAACATCCATTCTATGAACTGTCTGTGGAAGCAATATGGTAATGAATTCCATCCAAGTGATCTCCAAGAGTTAAGAGCCATCTAGAGCCAATAGTTGGCAGGACCACAGGGATCTCCTTACTACAACCACAAATAAATGATTTTGTCATCATCATTTAATGAGCTTGAAACAGAGCCTAAGGCCCAGACGAGAACCACAGTCCCTGCCCACAACTTCATTTCAGCCTTTTCAGGCCTTCAGCAGAGAATCCAATCATACTGTGTCTTGACTTCTGACCCTTGAAAACTGAGAGATAGTAAATTTGAGCTTTTTAAGCTGCTAAGTTGGTGCCAGTTTTGAAGTAGTAGAAAACTAATACACCCCAGAAGGGCACAGATGAGAATAAAGTACATAAAGAGATGGTTGGTAGCCTTACACAGGAAATAATAGTGCCTGAACACTAAAAAAAATCTTCAAGTACACTCTTGGGCAATAAACAAGTATTTATGGCCCTTTTCTCTACCATTAGGATAAAGTCATCAGTAAATCACTGTACCTCACATACACCATGACACTTTAACACATTTGTAAAAAATCAAATTGTTCATACTGGCAGGTTCTGAGCCAAGAATATTTTCCCAGGACCATGCATACCCTATAGGTGTCACTACACCCTGACCATGTCTTTTCTGTTCTGATGGTAAGTCTTTTCATTAAGACATAATTTAAGTTGAAGTTTTTTCTACTTGCAGTTAAAAGAATATTAAGTGATAAACCAATATTATTTGCATTATTTGCATTAGGGTATCATAGATGATTTTAACTCTCATTTTTCCCAATATGAATATTCACTCAGTGATCAACTATATTTCCTTCTGATTTTTTTTCTCCATAGCAGGCTATATAATGATTTTACCATGGATGGACTTATGTTATTTGACATAGCCTCAAAATCTATGAAATTGTGGACAAATGTAATGACTCAAGTGTTTGTAATGGCCAATAGGCACTTGCAGGTACTGTGGTTCTATTTATATACAATCTGAGACATTTGGGGAAAAAAATCCTCTTATTTAGCCAAGGCATTGCATCTCTGTTTCTTAAAATACCTACTGGTATCTTAGAATCAATGTCACATAATTCTGACATGTATTTCTGTCAAATCTTAAGAACAATTGGGGCCCAATAGAGTTAGACCATCATTATTGAAGAAAGTTAAAGAAATGGTCAATTTCTTAAAAATTTTCACTCTGTTGTTTCTCTAAATGCTAGATATTTCCTGAAGACATATAGGTTACAAATAGTGAAAACTATTTCTTTCAAGATCACATTTATCATGGGTTAGGTCCTTTTATTGTTGCCAGTAATAATATAAAGTAGGCTTTAAAAAAATTCAATAGAAAAAAAAACCTGTCAATTGAATGCCTAAATTTTGTGTGGAAATCTTCAAGATTCTGGTGTAACAAGAGCTTTACAATGAGCAATTATTTTAAACAATAATTTAAAATTAGCTACAAGGAAGTTTCTTCAGATTTGTTCATCTAGTTGTATAAAGCAATACATTCTATAAATATTAAATTATCTTCTATTATATATAGGGGATGCTAAAGTTTTCAAATTGGGAGTGATTGATGGAAAACTTCGTAGTTCACTGTGTATTTATATATGTATGTAACATAAAGTACTATCATGCACAGTTTTCCCCTCTTATCCATCGTTTTGTTTTCTGTGGTTTCAGTTACCAAGGTCAACTGCAGTCTGAAGCAGATGATCCAGCTTCTGATGTATTCTCAGCAGTTCAGTGGTAGCCTACTGCTATGTCACAATACCTGTGTCATTCACCTCGCTTCATCTCATCATGCAGACATTTTATCATTTTGCATCATCACCAGAAAAAAGGTGAGTACAAGAAGATATTTTGAAAGAGAGAGAAAGACAGAGACTAAATTCACGTAATTTTTATTACATATAACTGGTCTATTTTATTATTATGATATTATTAATCTCTGACTTTGCTTAAATACAAAATAAACTTTATCATAGACATATAGTACAGTATACATATAGTTCTGTACTATACACAGTTTCAGGCATCCATGGGTTCTTGGAATGTATCCCACCAGGGATAAAGGGGAACTGCTATTCTCATAAATAGAAAAGGAATAAAATAAACATGTAAAAGTGCCTACTCAAGAAGAAATATACTTGCTTCGAATTTTTAATGTTATTAATGCAATTAAACAGCTTGTTCTAAATGTATTGCTAAGTTGTATATTAATAATTGATCAGCTAATTAATGAATGGCTGATAATCTATTTTGTAAGAACAAGCATGCTTTGTTACTACTGGAATTTAAAACTGGTTTAAAAATGTGTGATGTGGAGAGTAAAAACTCAGGTTCTAAATTCAGATTTTTTAGGTATTTTGTCTCAAAGTTTATGATAGTTCAGTAATAGATGTTGGAATTACATGGAAATGTTGATAAACAACTTATGGCTCCCTGCCCATGGTAAACCAAGACATTTATCTTAAGCCATGGAAAAATTAACAAATTTGTAGTTTTAATATGAAACTACAGTATGAATACTAATATGAAACTATTAGTATGAAATTTCCATCTTTCCTACAGTCTATCAGATATTTTAATAACTAATGGTATGAGTTATTTTTCTATTACACATTTATATTACACTTAATATTTATATTATATTGCATTTTATAAATGCATGCAAAACACATTGAAACTCTTATGGCACTAGAATTTCACTAGGCTATATAATATGGCTTTAAAGTATTTACTTAACAGCAATGAGAATTTTTTTTTCTTTGAGAGAGAGAGCAGGAATGCGCTTGCACAGGTAAGCGGGGGAGGGGCAGAGGGAGAAAAAGAGAAGGAATCTCAAGCAAGCTCCACACCAAAAGCAGGGCCCCACGGAGGCTCCCTCTGACCAGATTGAGATCCTGACCTGAGCCAAAATGTTGGGAGGTATTTGAACTCACCGGTAGAGTGAAAATTCCTGGTGAGGGTATGGCAAGTTTGCACCATCTCTTGCCCCCAGATAGCTCCCAAAATCTACCCTCTTGAAACTTTCATTTCTGCTTGGGTACCAAACCTCAGAGTGCTTTGCTGATTAGTGTCAGGAGCGGCCTGTCCCCCTGCCCTGTCCCTGAGGCATGATTGGACTTGGTGAGGGAAAAGATGAGTAAACTAGATACACCCTAATGCAACATATAATTTTCCCCTAAGCAATTAAGTGATAACTGACTATCTTCTGGGCCTGAATGCCTGTAAAAGTCACACTGCAATAAAATGTATCAATCATCTTTGGGACTGTGAGAGCAGGCATTAGGTCTCCTGAGAACCTGTTTTCCTGAGAACTTCCTTTTAGAGTTATGAACAGCCTAATGACCCTTACTCATAAAAAACTGACGTTTACTAAACAATGTTGTTTGTATCTTGGTTATAGGTCTCTTCCTTAAGGCTAGACCTGAGGTTTTGTAAAAAATACCTATGACAACATGAGTGCCTGTAGCTAAGTTTTTTATGACAATCATTACTACTAGAATTGTAACTTCTGCAGAACCCATGTCCTGGAAAATTGTAAAACTATCTATGAGAATTCATTTACTGCTCTTTCTGCTCCTTGTACCTTTTGCCATAAATAAAGCTTAAAAACTAGACAGGGCAGAGATGCCTGCCAGAATGGCAGAGACACCTGCCAGGTGGGCAGGGGTGCCCGTCTGGTGACCAGAATGAAACTCAAGGCTCTCACTCTCTCTTGCCTACTGTCCTCCTTCAGGGGAACCCTGGACCTGCTGGAGCTGGACTCTGGCACCAAAATCTAAAGTCAGATGCTTTAACTGACTGAGCTACCCAGGTCCCCACAAATGAGAATTTTAATAAGTGATACATTTACTACACACAATGTTATGCCCAGATTGCAATATCATCCCCCAAAACCAGAGACCACCAGGGAGACCGAGTCACGCATGTAAAAGCAAAGGGCAGTTTTATTACAGCTTAGGATCGCCAGACCTAAGTTTGGGCTCACAGACTTCACCAGCACAGTGGATCCATGCTGAGAGCCCTGAACAGAGGAGAAGTGGAGAAGCGGGGTTTTTATGGACTTGGAAAGAGGAAGTTACAAGAGGGAGTTACAAGAGATTGAGACACAGATACAGCAATCCAATCACGGACAGATGATGGTATTGACAACAATTTCAGCCATACATATTATTTAGAACATTGTTATTTTTGTCAGGACCCAATCACAATATTTGAGGTATCTTTGAAATTAACCAATTACAGAGTGAGCTCAGGCAGAGTGTATCCTGAGAAGGGGAAGTCGTCCTGATTGGCTGCCCTTCATGTAAATGAGGGATGCTGGCCTGGCCAATCAGGAGTCGTCTGCCATGCCCATTTATGCAAATTTTTGGTTTTCAAAGTGGACCAACCAGAGGTAGGATTGTCTTTCTGAATATGCAATTTTTGGCATCCAGAGCAGACCAATTAGAGGTGAGACTCTGTTCTGTGTTCTCTGAGGCTTCCTGAAGCCTGTCATAGAGTTTGTTTGGTCCTTACAACATAATTTTCAGTAACAAAATACATATAATGAAAAGTTTCCAAATTCTGTTATCAAAATGATCTTTCTTATGAAAGAAAACATAAGTATTTTTCAAAGATATTCCTTCTTCATGTATTGTTAAATATATTATTGTGTTATATGTTAAACATGTTATTACTTACATATTAAAGAAACATTTAGAAATTAAATTTCTAATTACAGGTCCTTTTTCATCATAGGAAAAAGTCAGCAAATACAGAAACAATTTTTTCCAAAAAAATTGTTACTTATATTTACATTTGACACATTTTATAAATGCTTCATAGCCAATAGCTCAGATTCCAGGCTCCAAATTGCACTCTTTCACAGTTAGGCGACTACCAATATTTCTTCTAATCTATATTCCAGTTGATTAATATTTGTTCATCAGCATTTTATTAGCATGTTTATTTATTCATTGATTTAGCCAGGCATTTATCATCTCAACTGTGAAATGTATAGATAGTGTTTATACAGTTTAATTATTAAAGAACTTATAGTTAATCTAAAATATACTTGTACTGTATCACACCTTCAAATTATATTTCATTTTCTGAAATTTAGGTATAAATTATGTGTCACTAAAATTTCTTCAGTGACCCCATTGCTTATCTCTATCTTAAATATATATGATATTTCTAATTTTTTTGGAAATTATCAAATCAGGCCTTCATTATTGCTATTGTGTGTTGAACATGGCACAAAGCAAAGGAATATATTACAAAGACCTAACCCTCCTTAGATCAAAATCTGGTATAGAACACAATACGGTCAGGCACAGATAAAAATAGGCACTGTAGGCATTTTTTAGGAATTATTTGAATACGAGTTCCAGTAACATTTTCAAAAATAAGTACTGTGTGTATATAATAAGTGAGTACACTGAAATGATCAAAAATATTCTCTGATGAAGAAAGATTGGAAGTGTCCTTCGAAAAGGAAGTAGTATGGAGAAGAGCAGAGGAAAGAAGAAATTCCTCAGGGACAGAATGTCAAGGTGAGGGATGATACACAGAAATGCAGATCATAGATTGTGGGAACAGTGAAGTAACCACTGAAAAGTGTGTAAAATGCTGGCAGTCAGAAGACAAGTTGAAGCTGGATCAAAAGTGTTAACTTACTTGTACGTTCTATAATGAAAGACTTGGTAAGAGATGGACTCTTTCCAAAACCTCAAAATGCTCAGAGGTGCCTCCTGGGATATGGTAGCAACAAAATCATGTTCAGAGAGATTTTATTAGAGGAACAAATTAATAGTAATGAACCAAAGCTGTGGTAAATATTAAATTTAATTATTTGAAAAGCTGAAGTGAACTTATGACTCAATCTTCAACATTATCAAAATGTTGTTCCATTGAATAGCATATATGTGCTTCCTCTGTTTTCAAAGTGGAGACTTGAGTTAAGCAGGTTCGTTCACTCTTAGAATACAGGAAATAACTATATAACCAGATACTAACTTGTTATACATTCCCAAGTTCTCCAACTTTCTTGTCACCTTTTCTTTTATTACTTAGGTAAAATTGTCTTAAGTCAACTCTTCATATATGGTGGGATTAGGGGAAGATACTTTGTTTCCAATGTCCTCAGAGGTTACTGGGGATTTGGAAGAAAGGTTGCCTACATGTTTATCCTAAGGGCCTCAAGCTCTAAATACCTACTTCAGGTTCTATTTCTCTCTTCTGGATTTGTTTTTCTTCTTTTAAGTCCACTTTCTACATGATACCACTCCCTAGAAGTCACTGCTGTTTTGTTACTTCCCATAAGCCACCTTTTCTCAGGAACCACGAACTCAAAGGTTTTAGGTATACCAGACTTTACTGAACATGAAGGGCATTAGAAGAGTTTTAGAAAAGAGTTTGGCAAAACAACAATGTCATAACAAATATATAAGAATGTATTCTTAAAGTTTTCTCAAACATTGCAGCCTCTAGGAAATCTTCCCTTATCGTCTTTTTAATTCAAGGACCAACCATCTACTAACATAGTAGTACTAGTAGTATATTCATAGAGCACTAGACCAGTGGTAATAATAATGGCCAACAATTACTAAACACTCTATATGGATAATTAGTGTTCATACCATACTAATGATGTAAGAGAAGTAAAAACAAATACATTTTGAAGAGAGATGAAAAGAATACAAAAGGATTAACTGTCCCTAAATCTCATAGCCATGATGCATAGACTGGAAATTAGAAAGTAGATTCCAGAGCATGTGATTGTACTGGCATACTCTACCAGTACCATATTTCTGGGCTGGCCCAATGGTATGTGACGCTATAAGCAACTAAGCAAATATCTACAGTTTGATTTTTTAACTGTATTAAAAATGCACACACCCATGTAACAGAGTAATTTATTAATTAAAATTTAAAATAATGGAAAGGAGTGAGATTTTTATGTATTATGTATGTATTGTTCTGAGCACAGGAAGATTCTTTGTAGTGTATTAAACCATCTTTTCAGGCCCACGGACCATCTATTCTTGTTCTTTATTGTCAAATGTGCTATTTCCTGCTAATTTCATACTTCCTACCAGGAGGGGAAAAAAGTAGCAATATTATTATTACACATAATGGAATGGCTCTTCTCAATCTGTTTGAATTGAAGCTGTATGGATCTTTTTGCCTCTGCAGTATTCAGCCATTTATTTAATGCTGCCTACATCATTACTCATGATACTCTATCATTCATTCTGCCAGGCATGAATACTAACTTCAAAGGACTCCCTTAAATATTGTTACTATGTTTTGTTGATAATGACCACAGATACAATCTTATTCAGATTATGCCCAAAGATGTGAATGAAAATCCATTTTTTGGTCATGTTATATTTACTACTTGGAGTTTATAATGTGTATGTAGGAGAATACATCTTCAACCACATATTCTCTTAGATTCTTAGGCAACAATCATTGCGTTTTATTTGTTTTAAATGCTTATTTATTTATATTGAGAGAGAGAGAGAGAGAGAGAGAGAGAGAGAGAGAGAGAGAGAGAGAGAACATGCAGGTGCACAAGCAGGAGAGGGGCAGAGAGAGAGGGAGAGACAGAATCCCAACCAGGCTCCATGCTGTCAGTACAGAGCCCACTGTGGCACTTGATCTCACAACAGTGAGATCATGGCCTGAGCTGAAATTAAGAGTCCGGAACTCAACCAACTTACCCATCCAGGTGCCCCAATCATTGCGGTTTTAAACTGTAATCTCTTTCAATGCTGACCTTCCACATTACTTTCGTACAAATCATCATGTAGGAAGGGGAATGGAGACCAGGTGAGGTGCCAGAATGAACCTAGAAGAATGTCCATAGTCACCAAAGTAATGTCTCTAGCGCAGCTAATGAACTACTTGGGAAAACATGAAATCACATTGATCAGAGGCAAGCAATTGACATTGTCTAGAAGAGCCCATTGGTGTTGTGGAGCAACAAGGTCTGAAAAGCCTTCAGAGAATATGGATGTGATGAGCCCTAGAGAGAGCCTGACAGAGGTCTAGGAGCCTGAAGTGGGAGTGGGTAGATTACCCTCCGTGACAGAGCTGGGAAACACACAAAGTAAAGGGTGTCTGTTACCTACCCAGATACCCTTGAATGGCATAATCAGAGGCAGCCCTTTAGCTGGACTATGGTTGGGCAAGAACTATCACATAAACCTACATAGGCAACTCAGGCCCCAGGGTCAGTGGTGGACAGTTAGTAATCCAGAGCCCCGCATTCTTTCTGTGAGTTACAATGACTTAAAATTTGCATATCAGCAACATCCTGCATGTCCAGGAAGAATGCTGTGGTTGGGAAACGAAGTTCCCAAAAAGATTCCCAAAGGAGGGTTATCCATTAGTCTTTAGTAGTATCAGAGTTTTGCTTTCATGTGAATATATTATTGTTAATGACAAAATAACTAATTAAAGAACATGTAATTTAAACCGTCTACCAGTTCTAATGGAATCCCATCTAGCTTCAATTCTCCACCATGTTCCTTGTATTTCAGTTGTACTGCAACCAGTTATTCTGTGCTAAAGCAATACCTTTGTTATTTTTATTTTTACCATAATAAAATGTTACATCTTCAGGTGAACTTAGATTAGCATCAATGAATGCTCTTGTCCTTATATTAACCATCATTATACTTTATTGGGGGTGGAGGTAAATGGAAGAGGCAAAGTAACTAAGATCCTTGAGGACTTTCTGACAACAAAGACATAGATTTGGCTAATATGTGTCATCTGTGTTTTTATTTTTATTTTCCTTTTATTTTTTTATTTTATTTTTACTTATAAGTTACTTCTGCTGGCAATGAGGCAATATCCTCGCTTTCTACTTAGACAGAACATAGGTCTTCTAAATTCACTTCTCATTTTTTAAAATAATGTACAGTTAGCTAATGGATACTGCCCAAAACAAAATTTTATGTTTACTTATTCATAAACATTTTCCCCCTAGATTTAAAGAGCACTGGTCAAAAAAAAATGAGTACTGGTCAAAAAATATTCTTGAAGAATTAAATAAATAATCATTAACTTCCTACCTTCTACTGAAATAAATATTAAAATACCTGAGGGATTTGAGAACCAAGTATATCTTACCCATCTTCTAGGTAATACACTAGCTGGGCACATGGTAAGCATATCATGGGCACTCAGCTATGGCTGCAGAATGACTGAATAGGTAAATAGACTGTTCATATGATTTCTATAGTGATTTTACCTTTCTGTTTTAAATATCCTTTTCTTAGCAAAAAATAAAAACAACAAAATTTCCTGTAATTTAGATATTTCCCTCCCTTCCTCTCTCTCCTTTTCTTTATTTATATTTTATATCTTTATTTTAATGTTTATTTATTTATTTATTTTGAGAGAGTGTGAGCAAGGGAGCAGGATCGGAGGAGAAAGAGGGAAAGGGAGAATTTCAAGCAGGCTCACAGAGCCCAACATAAAGGCTCGAACTCATAAGTGTGAGATTATGACCAGAGCCGAAATCAAGAGTCTGACACTTAACCAGTTGAGACAGTCATCACCCCCTTTCTTTGTAGTTTATAAAAGCATTTGTGGTAATTGACTTTCAGGTCATATAGGGAAAGCTGACAGGAAAATGACCTCGGTGGACTTAATTCAAGAAAGCTGGGAACTGGTGTCCATAATCTGGAGACTTGGACCTAGGTTAAAAATGGAACATTTTTTCTAACTTCTTAGAAACACTCAAACATGAGTTTTAGATAACCCCAAACCAAGTGGACATGGAGAATTAGCACTAGAACTATGGACACATTTTCAAAAGGCAGGCTGTTCCACTTACAATAAATGTAATTAATGGTTCTGACCTCTATTAATCTATGAAAATTAAAATAATTTTCTAATCAATACAATATAGATACAAAGCAGACTCTTTTAGTTATGTTCCCAGAAAAAAATTTTCTATCTTACTATTCTTCATTTTAGCCAATATCAAGCCCCAAGCCCGGAGTAAATTATGATTGGTGATCCCACTCCCTTTGCCAGTGATTGAACATGTCATGGCATTCTACACACTAGAATGTTGATATGCATTACCTGGAGATGCTTCAGTCCTCTTGTATCCATGAATTTTTCCAGAAATACACTATGAAATATAGAACATAAAGACAAAATGGACTCCGGTCTTTAATAATATCATTGAACCAGTAAATTAATCAATAGAAAAGCCATCCTTCCCTGGATCATTCTTGTTACTCAAGATAATAAATCTCTTTACTGTTCCATCCACTTCTTTTTTTCGGTAACTTATACCTAAATTATCCTCATTGATAAAACATACTTATTAGGAAGACTTATTCCCATTGCTGAAATCTTACATAAATGGCTTATTAATAATTAACTAATTAATGGATGAATAAAATTATAGACACTAAAACAGAGTGATTGACTTAATACTTGTCATTTATATACTCATATAAAATTCTTTAAATGTGTATTATGTGTTACTCATTATTTGAAGTCCCATAAATCACAAAATATTAAAAAGAACATTTTTCTACCTAAAAGCATGATCAAATGATGTTGTAAAGTGACAACCAAGAAGTATCTGAGACATGGTTAAACTTGGCCTCAAGATTGTAATGTAAAGAATTTATACATTTATCCTTGGCAAATGAATTCTTTTCAAACTTTGTCTACATGCAGTTGTTTGACTAAATTGAATACTCAGTCAATTTATTTTTCAGATGGCATCTATTTCCTCACCTGTAACTTGGGAAATCTACAAGCAGCTTTTGAAGAACAACAAGGAATAAACTTTCCAAAGTAAAAAATCTATCAGAGACTATGCTGAAAAATAAATGTATAAAGAAAAATGGAATAGAAACCAGATTGAATCCAAGCAGGTAACCAGGTAATAACCAATGACATATAAAATTTAATACTGGAGATATCTTTACCCAAGTTTAGTCCTTAAACAGCTGAGTGGTCTTGATCAAATAATCACTTCTCCAAGTAGTTTTAATTTTACTCTTAAATCAAGCAATTGGAATGTTGATAAGTGAGTTGGAAAACTGACTTTAATTGAGAAAAGGTATTAAAAAAAAAGGTAATTAGAACTCACTACAGTATTTTCAAGACATATGTCTCTACGTCCTAAGGGACTACCTACAGACATTTCATTCAGGTATTACTAACCAGAAAACAAGCAATCAAACAAATTTTGCTCCGTCTATACAAGTGATTTCTTTTTAGCTTAAATGAATTAGGAATCTCCATATCAAGCAGGTTTACTCTTTTGATTTGCCCAACAAGAAACTAGAGAGATAAATCTGAAACTGCTATCTCCTTAGCTGTCCCCCCCAGTGTTATTGAGATGTAACTTACATATAATGTTACCGAGTAAGTTTAAGCTGTAGAATATGATGAATTGATACACACATATATTGTTTGCCACTGTAAGCTTAGTTAACAGAGCTGCTGCCTCATATAATTACCATTTTGTTGTTGTTGTTATGGTGAGAACATTGGAGCTCTATTCTTGTACCAACTTTCAGTTATACAATATTGTTAACTATAGTCTCATGCCGTACCTTAGATTCTTGGAACTTACTCACCTTGTAACTGAAATTTAACACTATGATAATCATCTCCCATATCTCCCACCCCTTAGTGCCTGGCAATCATCTTTTGAGCAATGACAGTACAGAAGTACTCCTGGCTTTAATTTTATCTGACATTCACTTTCTTCTTTCTGGTACACCTCAGTTTCCTCATCTGTATAATTTAAGTGCATATTCTATATCTACTTGTGCTAGCATTTGTGAATTGAGAGCAGATAGATGCCTGAGTCTCCTCATTATAAATCAATAAAATATGCATAGATAAACTGGGTGACATCTTTGAATTTTTAAAGTTCCATTTGTCTGTTTCTTCTTTCATTTAATTTGATGCTAATAAGTTGTGATTATATATTTATTGATATTGATATTTCAAAGGAAGTCACTTCATTTCCAGACTTAAAAAAATCAAAGGACATCATTTGAAATGAAAAGAGTAGTTGTACTAACCCAGACTTGCCATTAACAAAGGTAATTAAGAAAAGAGCTAGTTAGAAAAAACATGTATATGTATATATTTTGTTAGCTTTAGTTTTTCTTCCTTGTCTGTAAAACTAATGGTTATTTCACCATAGTATATTTATTTTTCTAAATATAGCAACATATTTAAAAGATAATAATTATAACTTGTCATATTCTGATTTTTCTAATAGCACACTTTTAAAGAATTATTTAGGCATGGACAATTTAATTTCCTTAATCATGTTCACATATCAGTGATGCATGCATTCCTATGTATCTCACAGTTTTAAAAGAGAATATTGCTCTGAAATGTGTTCAAGGTGGATAAAATATAATGCCACTTCTCAACTGAAACACAAACAAATAAGCCTAAGACTCAAGAAATCCTTCAATAGAAAATTGAACTGCAGAATTCTATTTGTCAGATTATCTTCTACATCTTTAATCTTCTTCGACCTCCCACAGAGTCCATTTCAGATGTGGATATCAAGTTCCACCTCAGAGAGAAATACATTAGTTGAACTCTATCAAATATTTAAATTTAAAGAATTCAAATAGCATATTTCTAATTTCATCAGACGTTTGTGGTGATAGGACTAATAAAAATTAGAAAGAACAGGGATTTTATGTAACACGAATCCTACTGCTTTTGAACGATTTTTTTCCCTCTTAGACCAAAGCAGAATCAGTGATTAACTCAGGTTGGGGAAAGTGGAGTGTCTGACACAACACTTCTATAACATAGTTCTTCCCCCTTGTCTGCAGCCAAAACTCTTAGGCCAACTTTGGTGTTTGAGTCTATTTCATTTTGCTGTAACCACATCTTCCTTTCTTTACTTGCTAATTAGTCTATTAGCTAAGTTTCTACTTAAGCCTTATGAAATATATTGCAAAAACTTATATAGCCTTTTATAGGCTCCCCTTGGTCTTCCCAGTTTTAAATATTTTAAGATTTTAATTATTCTGATTTAAAATATTTTGCATGTCATTTTAGAAAAGTTACTTAACCCAAGAGGAAAAAAAATGTTTCTACCTTGATGTTTGTCTAATATTAATATATCTGTATAGTGGAAATAATTAAAATGCACTTTAATTTTCCTTTTAAATTATATCCCACTGGCAGCTGAATCATGAAGATAATATTCCAAAGCACGTGGGGTACTTGATCCCTTTAGTAAGGTAGTAGCTGGGGCGCCTGGGTGGCTCAGTTGGTTGAGCGTCCGGCTTCAGCTCAGGTCGTGAACTCGCAGTTTGTAGGTTTAAGCCCCTCATCAGGCTTTGTGCTGACAGCTAGCTCAGAGCCCGGAGCCTGTCTTTGGATTCTGTGTTTCCCTATCTCTGACCCTCCCCTGCTCACGTTCTCTCTCTCTCTCTCTCAAAAATAAATAAAACATTAAAAAAATTTTTTTAAAAAAGGTAGTAGTATGAAACCTAGGTTCAGAGAAAAAAAAGAGATATTCCAAATTCCTGAAGAACCAGCTGGAAAGATTCAGAGCAAAATATTCCAGCATAGAATGAGGCCCATGTCAGTAATGTTTATTCTTAAATAAAGGACAATGTGACATGGCAGAAATATAACACCTTTATCTTCTCATGAGAATTAAAAGAAGAGAAAATAGAAGAAAAAAGAGTGAAGGTAAGTGACCAAAATTATTAGTTCCATTCTCTCATTTCTTGGTTTGGTGTTAGATAAGTTGAGTTGACAATAGAGACACAGGGACAGAGTCTCCATGTCTCTCTCTACTGTCTATCTCCTCCATATCTATCTATCTATCTATCTATCTATCTATCTATCTATCTATCTATCTATGTCTCTATCTATCTATCTACTTATCTTCTCTCATCTGTCTAATCATCTCTTAAGGGGAGGTTAGGGTTGTACAGAATAGGCAGACAAACCTATTAGACTCAGTCTATGATCTCTACCTGAAATGACAAAATGACAACATACTTGCTGAATAGAAAACAACACAGAAACAGAACTTGCAATGAAACATTTTGGCTGTTGAGAAGAGATAAGGAGGCAGATTGAAAGTAGAGCATTCAATTGTACAATTTCAACACTCCTTCCTAGAGCCTACTTCCCCTTTTCCAGAGATCCATGCCTCTCCACATATTGCCAAGAATTTGCCAAACTGCTGTTGAAGGAAGAAAGGTAGGAAGGAAGGAAGGAAGCAAGGAAGGAAGGAAGGAAGGAAGGAAGGAAGGAAGGAAGGAAGGAAAGAAAGAAAGAAAGAAAGAAAGAGAGAAAGAAAGAAAGAGAGAAAGAAAGAAAAACAGACTATAGATCAGACATTTTCAGAACTTGAATTTTGTCATTTACTTAAGATCTCTAAAGTGAAGGATATGACTGGGTTTAATCATAAGCCAGAAAAAAAGAATTATTGCTGACAATTTTCAGAAATGTAAATATTTTAAAAGTAATCTCTATACCCAATGTGAGGTTCAAACTCATGACCCTAAGATCAAGAGTCACATGCTCAACTGACTGAGCCAGCGCAGCATCCCAAGAAATGTGAACATTTTAAACAAAATTCTATCTGGACAACTACTTCATATCAAAGTTTTAACTATTTAAACATTGCTTATATAATTTTTAATTTATAAAATTAAATAATTATTAATAATCTTCATAATTCCTTATTTCTTTAAGGTTATTAAAATTGAGAAGCAAAATAATATGGCATTTATGTGTATGAGCTCTTGAGACAGACACAGTGGTTTTGAACTCTGGCTCCAACACTCACCAGTTTTACCCCCTGAGTTTGCTCTACAACTCAATGCTACATTTCCTCAGCTGTAAAAGTGAATAACAATGATTCCTACTTCATACACTTGTAAGGATGGTACAGGTTACTACAGAGAAAGTACCTAGGACAGTATTTTTTCATAGTATTACTCAATATCCATGGGGTATCATAGTAAGTCAAGGCACATTTTAATAACTTGGTATATATTACCAAATCATCTAGATATGAGGCATGTTTTCATTTTTTGCATCAATAAGCAAGATATGAAAGGCCACTTTTCCAACATTTTAAGCATTTCTTGTTTATTCATTTTATTCTTCTTTGACAATATGGTATAAAGTATCATTGTGCTTAAATTTGCAATTATTAGTAGGCTTTTCACTTTTTTTTCTTTATATGTTTTCCTTTTCTCTTTTTCACCAACTTATGAGGCATCTATGTGAGTTTTTAAAAAATCATTCTGAAAATGCTTTATAAATTAGCAGTGATATATAAGTATTCATAAAATAGATGGCAAATATTTCAGGAGCATTTTCATCTATATTTTTTTTCTGGTGTTTCATTTTGGTCGTGCAGTTTATATTATATGTATTTTCCTTTGTGATTTCTCTTTTACTTTATGATATCACTTTCATGCTGTGATATAATCTGATCCCAAAATTGAAAAAAATTTTCTAATCTCCAGTTTATAGCTTCATTTTTTACAATTAACTATGTTAACCATTCTGGAATTTATGCTATAATATGACATGAGGCTGGGCATACCTTGATTGTTTTCTAATTAGTTAGCCTATCATCACAACTCCTCTGACATTTTCTATGATCATAACCATTTGTCCTGTCTTATTTTGACTGTCTCATTTATTTGTCTGTCATTTCAATCTGTCAGTTAGTTCTCCAGGCAAAATTATGTCTTACAAATGCTTTTGTGATTTTTTATAATGTAATTTGATATTTGTAGGGAAAGGTTCCTGTCCTCACTCTTTTTTTTTCCTTTCCACTTATTTTCATAGTCTTTCCCTTCCAGCAAGAGTTTGAGCATGTGTTCCAATCCTACATCTGAAGAGTAGTCTTTAGGCGGGGGGTGGATTTCTGGAAATGTGTGCCTTTCTTATTAAGAAAAAAAGAAAGAAGAGAAAGAGAGACAGACAAAGACAGAGAGAGAGAGAGAGAGAGTAAGATGAACAGACATAAAGCCATCTTCTTAAATTGCAGATCGGACCTGGTCATGTGAATATGTTGGACTCAATCTACAGGAAAGCCATCTGGTAAACAAGAGAATAATATGAAGGTGACCTAGAATCCTGACATTGTTAAGCAGCTGAATTATGTAACCCTTGAACTACCTGCTCCAAGCTATTTTAATATTGGATAATTAAAGTCAATAATAATGTATCCTGCTCCTAAAACATTCTAGCTGGTATTACTTCTCTAGTGATATTGCTGAATTGAAATGTTTTCATTAAATCAACTGGTGATAGATTCCCCTCAACACAATCACCCCTAATTCCTACTGATTAAAAACCAAAGTCCTAAGGTCAACACTCAGAATTCTTCAGAATCTCTCCCCTGTCTTTTTTCCAGCCTTATCTCTGGCTACTTATTCATGGAACTAAATATTCACTTCATCTCCCTGGATTATAGCTTCATATGCTTGCAGTTAATTCTAGCTAGAACATCTTTTCTACCATGTCCCTATTGAAATATTTTTTGTCTTCAAGAAGAGACATAATTTTCAACAGAATTGTGAACATGTTTTCTCTCATCATAACTGGAATATGATGCTCTTTGCTCTGAGCACTAACAACATTTGGCTTATATCATTTAAGTGGCAATTTTCCACATGAGAATAGAAACCATTTACAGCCACACAGCTTGTTGTCTACACTAACATGAATTTAATATTCTACTGCCTGCAATTAATGTGAATCCAATACTTCAGAAATGTTTTACCAGAGAGATGAAGTTGTAACAACTTTATTAATTGTTTTGGGAATTTATTGGACATCCATTTATCTGAACAACAGGTTAGGCTACTTGCCCCTATGAGAGTAAATAGCTCCTTCTCAGAATAATAATGCTCCATTCAGCTGAACAAACAAATCTTTACACATCAAGATTTACTTAAAACCATTTTCTCACTGTGTCCACCAAAGACTGTATCACAGTCTTTGCCCAGTCCCAAACACACCCCCAGCATTGGAAATGTTGGGCAAATATAATCCAAACAAAATGTCCCAAACCAGAAATCCTTTCTACAAAGGTAGTAGAGAAAGAGAACACATTCATTGTTGAATAAGCATTAATTAAACCAGAATTTCATATGGATCACAAGCAATCTGCTGAGAGATGGTGAAGACAAGAATAAATCTCACTCATTTTTATGTATCTATCCAAATACAAACCATTACTTACATATTTTTAAAATAAGCAATGACTAGCCCTCAAGTCAGATTATGCTTTATTTGTCAGGCATAGTTTATCTTAAGTTTATCTTATTATTGCAGTGACCATCTGTGGGAGCTAGTTTGCCTTATCCAGAGGAAAAACAAACTTCTCATATTTTTATGATAGGTGCCCAGAAGTTTGTAAGATTTAATAGATGGAGACAGAGATGGGAGGAAAGGGACTACGTTATGGAGCCAAGAAAGCCTTTACTGGGATCTGCAATTACCGGGTGAGGTGCCATGGCCCAGGGAGTGGAGAGTCCAGGAAAGTCACGCCTGGAACAGGAGGGATGAGGTATTTTATGGGTGAAAGACTTCCCGTCAGGTCCTGGGAGGGCAGACCACTAAATAAGGATACTTTAGGGACATGGCAGGATGGGATAGGTTGCCTCCTCGGTCAGGGTGGTGGGAAGCTGGGGCTCCATGATTGGCTGTTTTCAAACTGGCGCAGAACATTCCAGGTCTGCAGGTGAGGGGTGGGGGTCGTTGGTGCACGGTGTTTTTCCAACCCACAGCAAAATGGCTGCTCAGTTGCCGTGCCAAGGTGACTCCCAAGGTGACTCTTACAAAGTTAAGCCTCTGCCCTCCCACAGAGAATGGGAGGTAGGTGTGCTATCTCCCTTGGTCATCACATTAAAAAATTTTTTATGTTTTTAAATTTATTTTTG
This sequence comes from Mungos mungo, assembly GCA_004023785.1. Classification (NCBI taxonomy): domain Eukaryota; kingdom Metazoa; phylum Chordata; class Mammalia; order Carnivora; family Herpestidae; genus Mungos; species Mungos mungo. The sequence goes on along the minus strand of PISW01005606.1, from coordinate 9,039 downwards.
AGAGACAGAGAGAGACAGCATAAGCAGGGGAAGGTCAGAGAGAGGGAGATACAGAATCTGAAGCAGGCTCCAGGCTCTGAGTTAGCTGTCAGCCCAGAGCCTGACAAAGGGCTCAAACCCACAAACCATGAGATCATAACCTGAGCTGAGGTGGAAGGTTTAACCGACCAAGCCAAGAACCACCCAGGTGCCCCAATAATCACATTTTAAAGAGATGGTTCTCAGGTCCTTGAGAAAGACATTTCTAGGTCATTCACTAACAAAATGCTCATCTAGTCTTGGAAGGGATTTATATATATTTCAGAGAGAGGAGAAAGTACTTAAAATTACAAGTCTTTAAAGTAAATGCTCAAAGAAAAAGAAGGGACGTGAGATCTTTCCCCTTATTTTCAACAGGGCAAATGAAGCCTCTTATTTTAAATTTACATTTGTCCTTACAGAAGACCTGTCCTAAATGAGATCTCCAAAACCTTTCGAATATACTAGCATTAATGTCTCCCCTGAAATTCTCCTAAAACCTTGACAAGTCAGTGGCTCCCCCTAATGCAGTAGTTGAGAAACTTAGGCTTTGCTTTACCTACAGGTTATTGTGGTGGCATTTTCCAGGACCTGGCAGTAGACACCCATTGTCTCATAATAATTTTGAAACGACTACATATCCTCTCCTAGATTATAAGCTACTAGAATATAGAAAATGTTTATGTAAATTTCTTCTTTTTGTTGTCTGTGATTAGCATAAGACCCTACACATTTGAATATTCAATGAATCAAACTTTCTTTTATAGTTTCAAGAATATATTTTCCAAATTTTGAGTTCTGGATAGGACAAAATTAACTGACTTTCCCTGGAAGATAATGTACATAACTACTCTGAATACAATTTAATCATAAATACAAACATAATAACTCTCTGTTTAAGGTAAACTGAGAAAAATGACTTAAACCACCAGTTACAAAATACCTGCCAGAAATTAGTATTATTTCATCATATCTTCAGTGACATGCATGCAAATAGTACTATTTTAACAGAAATTATTGGATTTCCTAATGGACTTTTGAAGTTACTTCTTATTCATTAAAGAATCCCTTGTAATCCTGATCCTTAGGATTTTTGGTTGGTTCTCCATTTTCTAAAAGAATATGATTTTTAAAAAACACTTCAGAGATACATAAATCTGCATCCTTCTGAAAATGACCTCTCCAAAGAGACATGCTTTGAGAGAGATTTTAAGCCCTTTTGTTCCCAATTAAGCCCCTACCCAGGCATTGTACAGTTTCTCAATCATCATAAAAGCCACAGATTTCTTTTCTTTAAGCATTGCAGAGAGCAATGGCTCCTGCTGTGACGAGACAAAGGGAAGACACCATTACTAAGTTAGCCACGACCTTTTTTCCTCTGCCAGAGTCATCAGGCAGGAGCTACTTTAAGATCAGATAAAATAGCAATACTTAAAATGATAATAAAAAGTTCTCTAATTAGTTAAAAAAAAAAGCCTGATATTGCAATTTCTTATTTGATACTTGTATTTAACTTGTAGGAAGCCCACAAAAAGTGCTGAAAAACATACAAGGGAGTTTATTTGACCTATACATCGCAATTACCGCATATCTGCCAAGGCAGGCAATTAAACTGGACTGGTGAAGAGTTTGCACTAACTGCAAATATCATTCTAAAATGGAGTAAGACATTCTAAAAATACTCAGGGGAGTTAATCACATGTTTCTTTTCTATGTGCTAGACCTTCTCCTGAGTCATGTTTGGTTTTGTAATTCTAGAATTCAGAAAACTTTTAATTTCAGCCATAGACACTTTTTCTACAATTTAGGTAATTTATGTCAGATGAATTAGTTAGAACCACTATTCTTCTCAAATTTAAATAAATAAGAAGGGATTGGCAAACATAATGGGTTATTCCAATTATAGTTTTAAAGGTAAATTTACACTAATTCATATTTGAATATAAAATACTGGAAAGATACTCATTTTGAAAGAGTATTAATAAAAGTATCTAATGTAGTCTAGAACTTCAGAAAAATTTTCAAAGAGAAAATGACTTAAGTCCTGAGAAATGAAGATTGATTGCAGTGATGTTGACTAGGCAAAGAGGGGTGCTGGAATAGTGTTCTGGTACTTGGAGGCTCTGTGATGCATGAAATACAGAGGAATCAAAAGAAGATCAAAGGGAATGGATGTAGCTGTGAGGGTGGAATTCATCTGTAGAGTGATACAAGGACCAGTCTAAAGGAACTTTGACATTATATGTAGGATATAAGACATTTTAAAACTAGCCTAGGTCTAACTAGCCCCTGGGAAGTACTAAAGTATCTGACAAGTGTTTTGATGAGGTTATAATTTTTAAATTTCCAAGCATCCAGACTCTAAATAGAAATAACAATACTTGGAGTTCCACATACTCCCTCCCAGGAAACAGAAATAGGGTAAAAGGGAAAAAGAGTGAGCAGGTATCTGGAAACACCTGTTTTGAGTCAGCAGCAGGCATTTGCAGAAAGTCTCTTGAAGACTGTAAGGCCACTTTGTCTATTGTGCTATTGTTAGAAGGTAGAGGAGAGACAGTAAAGGATCCTTGAAACTGAGAAGAAAGATGCTTTGAGGCCAGAAAACAAAACAGATGACTCCATACATGTTACACAGAATTTTACTTAGGGTAGCTTACTGACAGGGGGGATCAGGCAGGTGATGATTCAGGTAACTGCACAGCTATTCTCTGCAAAATCCATCCTTTGTCCAAAAATTCTATAAAGTGAGGGGATGTGCAGAAGGGCACTGTAGTGAGATCAAAGGATGTATGGGCACCTCAAAAAGCTTGAATGCATCTAATGGACAGCTAACCTTTAATTAGATCTTCCGACAGCTATTATGGAACGTAAATCTTAATTTCTATAATTAAGTCAACTAAACCAACAAAGTTACATTTTCAACTTTCAATATTTAGATAAATGCTCTACAAATTACCTTAAATGAATAACTAAGGGGGCTCAGTTGGTTAAGTGTCCAGTTTCAGCTCAGGTCATGATCTCATGGTTTGTGGGTCTGTGCTGACAGCTCAGAGCCTGGAGCCTGTCTCAGATCCTGTGTCTCCCTCTCTCTCTGACCCTCCGCTGCTCATGCTATCTCTGTCTCTCAAAAATAAATAAAAAACATTAAAAAATTTTTTAGAAAAATAAATGAATATGTAGATATGAGATTTAATGTAGAAGTAATTCAAATATGGTTGCTAACTCAGTCTCAAAATTATACTGCATGGAGAAAGAAAATATAAATGGCTCATTTTCCTCTAAGGTAGCATCTTAATCAAAGGAACTAATGCCACTCAGTTGGGAGTAAAGGATAAAATAAGTAAATTGAATCCATGAATCACTGAGTTACTGAATTAAGTAAGCCATACTGTCTAATACTTTATCTGTTCATGTTAAAGTTCTTCTTTGTAGTAATAGATAAAATTGGATTTTTTGGAAGATGGATTCAATCACCTAATAACACAGGGAGTTCATAGGTAACATAAAAACAAGCATAAATTTCACTACTGCAGACTACTTACCATCTAGAAAGACAAAAAAAAGTTAACAGTACTGAAAAATCATCATTTCTAAGAAACAGAAAAAGAAAAATTGCTACAAGGCTCACCTGTCATTTTGAAATAAACTCGTGTCCCCAAAACATTGGCTCTGATGACATTAAGACGGAACGAAATGTCACTGATGGCTCTGCCCTCTGGACCACAGCACATTAGGTCACATAGTTCAAAGACAACCTTTCTCAGTAGCTGACAGTTACTCTCTTATTGAATAAAATACTACTACTACTGTTTTATACAAACTAATACATATTTGTATTTAGCGGTAAAACTCCATTATGCAATGGAGGTCATTGAAATGATGCTTTTTGCCATTTTATTACTTTTTTCTACATTTAGATTAGTGTTAAGCCCAATTCCTATGGATGTGAACTCAGTGTCAATGAAAGTTTAAAATATATCACATTAACAGATTAAGAGTTAACAGATTAAGAGTTGAATATGTTTCAACAAATCATAATGTGAAAGTGAGAACTCTAGACATATACTTGCTTCTCTAGAGGCAATTTGTAAAAACTCAGGAGCACTCTGGAAATCAGGAAAGCATATGTCAGCACATGCACAAGTCATAGGATGACAGAAGCTAGAACACAGCATCATAACATGGCCTGGCTGTGTTAAACTCCTATGCCATTCACAAAGCTTCAGAAGTGGTGGATCCTGCCAACTTGCTTAGAGTTTCAGTTCAAATCTTGTTCTTCATCATGCAGTTTGTCTGTAATCAGAATTACCACTTTATTCTTCCTATAACAAACCAACTTAATTCCTATTTTCTTGCCTTCACAATCGCTCTTTAATTTGCTTTCAATATGTTTTGCTTCATCCTTTTATTTATAGAGAAGCCCAATCTTCATAATATGGCTTAAATTCCACCTGTTTGTACAAAGCTTTTTCTGATTATTCTTTATTGCAATAGGAAACATTTGTTTTTACTACAGTAAAATTGACTTTAAAGGCTTGCTGGAGGTAGGTTATATAGGTCAGCTCTGGGTTAATTGAGCTCTTTCTATTAGGCTGGACTTGACTGTACTCAGATTAGCTCCATGCACATTCTAGTTCCAGAATACAGTGTGAAAGATTGACCAGTAGCTAGGATAATTTGATTTTAAGGTAAGAAGAGTGTGAAATCGATTACATAGATATACTTAAAGATTCAACTTGACTGTCATGTTGTATGTCATGTCTACACTCATTCCATTGTCTAAAATAAATTATTTATCCACACCTTATACTGGAATGGGAAAGTATACTTCACTTTTTGGAAGATAGGGTTATATAATACCAACACCAAGGATTCCAATGTGCACTCATGATAGCATATAATGGTATTTCCTCCTCTGTGAAAAATGTACTCGACACTTCCCCAAAAGTATTTAACTTAGGCATAAGATGCAAAGGTTAGATCTCATGATCTAAGTCACATTTGGATGCAATTGCTTTTAGCCAGAAAACAAATGAACACCTAATACAAGTATATTCCTTATCCTTACCCAATATTTTATGGTGAAATGGGAATATTGTAGTCAAACAAACATACCCATTTAGATAGGGGAAGAAAAGGAAACAGTCACAGTCACTGATCCCTGCAATTACTCTCTGTGTCACAATAGTGCAAGTCCGTCATTACTAAACTTAGGGAATGTTCCCTTACTAGACCCCAGTTCTACTCACTTCTGTGTAGCAAATCATCAATCCTTGTTTATTGTTTGACTCTGTCCTTAGAGAGGCTCTTTTTCCATCACTCTCCTTGACCACATCAGAAAGGCACATGAGAGAATATGACCATCATGGAAGTCGAGTAATTTTGCCTGAGTCTCCCATTAGATAGTTGAGAACTGAAGTATTGTTTTGTTTCTCAGTCAGTCTCTTTTAAACCAAGTTGGTGACACTTTTGGAAATAATAATGTTACAAACATAGTGGCATTTTGCTATTTGATTTCAGTCAGCTCCTTGTACCAATAGTCACACCCAAAATCTCTTTTGAGACATATCTATGTCTTAATAGGTATTTTGATCTTACCAGGATTCTTTGGGACCACGCATTTGGTTGCTTTCCCCTGACAAGTTAGTGAAGAGTCTTAGCAAACAGCTAGATGATAATTTCTCCTTCCTTGCCTTGATTTGGTGTTTTCCTCAAAGCTTTGTCTTTATTGGCTTTTGTGGCTCATGCCTTTATTGCAGTTAATGTTTTACTGACTGGAGTTGAGTATCTCTTTCAAACCTGATTAATATATAACATTATATATTATAAATATAATATTGTTATATATAATTTAAAACACAATATTTTATAAATATAGATTTATAAATTGTCATACTTTTTCATATATATATGAAATATATACACATGAAAAGAGGTAGAAAATAGCATGGTAGACTCCAAAAATAATTTTAAAAATTGTGAGAATATATAGTATAAGGTAAGGTACAGAAGAAAGAAGTTTGGGAAACAAGGAAAAATATCATGTTGCAGAACCTGAAATAATTTATGTGGGAAACAGTATTAAATATAATTTTTGTGTTCAAAATGTGTACTTTTAAAGCAAATGATATACTTGTAAAGCTATCGCTAATTATTAATGGATTTTCTTTATTAAACTAATGAGAATAAAGGTACTTGTCAGTATCTTTATTGAAGAATTGGAGTACTTAGGAATCTGAAGAATTTAAGCTCAGTAATGAATTTCTGACTTTTGTTTATATGATCTATAAGGTTAGATAGAGCTAAAAGGCCCAAAACTGGACCAGGATTGCTTATAATAATTTCCAGATAGTTCTTGAATTTATAAGCTTTCCTCCGCCCTCCAAGCCTTAAACCTTAAGCATCTGTCATCAGTTTTGAGGCAAAACATTTTCTTTTAGTTCACTTACCTCCACTTGAATCCAAAGCACACATATTGGGGAGAAACTTTGTAATTCATACATATCCTAAGGAGTTTTTCTCATCTAAATCAGTGAATAACTTTGAAATCGTGACTTAATAATCAACAAATGGCTCAGCAATTCTCGAAATCATAATTTTATTGAGTTGAAGCATTTCAGCCAAGGAGAACTGGTTCAATCTGAAACTGCCCGCAGCATGATCAAGTCTAACTCTGAAGATATGTACGAGACAAAATCAGCAAAGCAGTTTTTTCTCTGCAGTTGCAAGTTCATTGGCTTGATCGCTCTTGTCTGAGAGGAAAGAAACGGCAACTCATGTTAGCCTCAGCTGAGGAGCATATATCAAAATAAATAAAATCTTTATAATCCTCTTAAAATTCTCCAATTGATTTTTAAGAGTGTGAATGTCAACATATTTATTGCTTTTTAAATGTGTCATAACACTTAGCAGCGAATGTGATTTACAAACTTAGAGCACAAAATTCCATTATAAAGAATTTAGTGGAAACCTGATACATGACCCTTTTGACCAGAACTTTCTTTTCTTGCACATTTCAGATGCCCTGTTTAAGCCATTTATGAATGTAGGCCCCAAATGTTATACTCTACTTGGTGGTTAAGATATACCTCATTAGATAACTAGTTTATCACACAAAACATATTTATTATAAATTAGAAGCAGGTTGAACATAGTGGTAACATAGACGGATTTCTTCACAGAATACCTGTTAGATGGAATCTCATCTTGAGTTTGGAAGTACAAAAGAGGTGATATCCCATGATATCTCACTGCCAACCAAAACCTCACTGTGGGTTGATTATTAGAGGTAAATAGAAAGTGACTTGAATATATCAATTCTCTATAAAGCCAAGATGATTGCTATTCATGGTTTTGTTCCTTTACTATTAGTTTTAGAAACATTTCAGAATATTCATTTCTGCATATTAATAAAACATATCCCTTTTTATATTATTTATGGGGAAAGTTTTAAACTTAATTTTAAGATAACATACTACTTTGTTTCATGCTACTACAAAATGATGATCTTTTAGAAGTTGCTTAAATCAAACCTTTTATTTTTAGAGTAGACTTTTTAATTGGTCATATGAAATATGCAGTAGAGATGTTTATTGTATAAACATCTATTAATTCAAATTTAGAAAAAGCATTCAGGTTGATCTAATAGCAAGGGAGTTCATTAAATGTAAAGATGGGGAAAATAATGCTTTTAAATTACAGGAAACTAAAAAGAGGTATGTGATAAATTAAGTGATTTAAAATTTTTATTTTCTCAAGATACCATTACTGGGTCAGAAACCAATTGTATCACTATATTCTTTAATAGCTTTTCATTCTAATCCCTTAGTTGAATAGATCTATTTTTTAAAATAATTACCTACTCAACAATGCTGCTAGATAGAACACACAGACCACAGCCTCATCACTGTAACAAATCTTTACCAATGAAATCATACACACAATTCCAGCAATTTCTCTGGTCCAACATCTAATTATGTACATACCCATTACTTATTTCACAGAAGTGAATGTCGAGCTAATTAGGACTTTTATTAGGTTCTTCATCCATATAGAAAATTAAACTCTGATCAGATTTCCCAGTAAACTGAAAGGCTACCTTACATGGAACACTGAATGCATTCTAAGATTTTATTATCTGAATTTGTTCCTGTTACTGTGCACATCTTTTAAGCAATTATCAGCACTATCCTATGACTCTTGACTTCTTCAACACTTGTGACAGCAAATATGGTACAGATTTGAAGGAGCCAATGAGTCTGTGCTCCTGGAGTTTCTTTCTTCTTTCTCTCCAAAATATAACTGCTATTATCAGTCTTGAAGAACATGGACACATATCTCATTATGCCCTATGTCTTTGTGCATCAAAGTGATAAGATGCCAGAAATCCAAGGTCATTCCTCATCCTCCCTAGAAACACATCCCTACATAAATTGCTTAATCTGACTCCATCTACTATCTTCCTCAATTTCTGACATCCTTCCATTGTGTCCTCTAATCACATGATCCATGAACAGTAAAAAAAGAAAAACAAAAAAACAAAAAAACCCTTTTCTAACCCTAAACTCTCCCCTCATCATTTAACTTACTTTCTTGCTTCAACTGCCACTTGGTTTTTACCCGAGGTCACTATTTTTACCTGTGGCTCTCGGAAAACTGACTTGGAAGTGCACGGTTATCTTCCTGCTCTTCATTTGTTCAGACTACACTCATCCTTTCATCTCTGCCTTAAAACATGTCTTACTAGATTTTACTCTCCTTCCTTTTAAAAAAAAACTTACTTATAGATTCTGTAACCCACAACCCTTCGTTTCTTTAAGATTTCAACTCCACCAGAAGCCTTCTAGAACTGATCAATGAATTCAGTAATGTTGCAGGATACAAAGTCAACGTACAGAAATCAGTTGCATTCCTATATACTAAAAATGAAGCAACAGAAAGAGAAAGCAAGAAACTGATCCCATTCACAATTGCACGAAAAACGATAAAATACCTGGGAATAAACCTAACCAAAGATGTAAA